>QEPC01007591.1:1314437-1327516 GCA_003113815.1 Sphenodon punctatus
TGATAGATAGATAGATAGATAGGAGTTAGCTTAGTATAGAGAGAGAGATAGTGTTAGTTCAGTTTTGATAGTGTGTTTGTAGAATTAGGCCTTTAGATATAATATTTAGTTACATAGATTTTAGAAGAGTTAGAGTTTGTGTAGATATATTAGAGAAAAATTTAAATAAAAAATAATTAAAAATATATATAAAATCTTTGTGTGCTGCTGGGCTTTGACTTAGAAGCCATGAAGAAGGGAAGGAGAGGTCGGTCTGCTGCCCTTAAGACAGGCAATGTGGCACGTGGGAGAGGTGGTAGGGTTAGGGGCCATGCCAGTGGAGTCGCAGTAGGCAGCAGCAGCAGCCCGAGCACATCACCATGCCCCAAACTCCTCAGGCCTGCTTTAGGGCAGCAACAGGCTTCAGCAGTTCAGTGTTGCCGCCTGGCAGTGCCCTCCACTGCCACGCAGAGCACTAGAAGGCCTGCAGGACATGAGGCTGCGTCTGTCTATGCTGCTGCTGGTGCTGAAGCAAGTGCTGCTCCTTCCAATGTTCCCCCAGGTCCACCAATGTCCCCAGTTGTTGAGGCGATCCCCAGCAGTCCAGAGCTGGTGGATCCCACCCTGGCTGCTAGAGGCAGGGCCCTATCCCTGGGCAATGGCAGTAGGGAGAGGAGTAGCTACTATCAGCAGCAGCAGCAGCAGCAGCTATAGAGGAGGGCACAGTGAGACTGCCAGCAGCATGGTGGGCAGTCAATCTTCAGGGTCCCAGTACTCTCCTTCACAAGACATCCCAGTAATTGAGGACAGTGAGGCAGAACTTGACACAAGTGCCGCAGAGGAGATGTCTGGATCTGAGGCGATGGCTATCCCTCCTCCCAGAGCTGTCTCATCATGCCCACCACCGAGTTCTGCCCCTCCCAGCAGCACTGTCAGAAGCAGTGTGTCACCCGGGGCAGGCCATAAGGCAGGAGGGGTAAAAAAAATCTCTGTCTGGGAACATTTTAAGCTGGTGCGGGCAGATGATCCCAGGGAGGTGCAGTGCACTTTGTGCAATAAACTGGTGAAGTGTGGGCAGGTGCTCGCCAACCTTGGGACAACTGCCATGGAGAGGCACCTGAAATCATACCACAGCACTCTGCTGCTAAGGGGGAAGGCAGGGGAAGTGGATGCCCGCGGGTTCCCGACTGCAGCGCCCAGTCGCCCGCCTCCTTCAGCGGGAAAGTGTTCTGCACCAAATGCTGCCACTAGCAGCAGGAGCAGTATTCCTGGTAGGGGGCAGAACATCAGCAGGAGCCTTGCCAGCAGCGTCAGTCCACCATGGAGGAGCTGGGGTAGGGGCAGCTTCCAAGGCCATCGGCAGCTGGAGGGGAGCGTGACTATCAAGAGAAAACAAGGCGCCTGTTAGGAAAAATGATTGCACTGGATGGGCAGCACTTCTCCATTGTAGAAGACATAGGCTTCAGGTGGCTAGTTGGGTTCCTGCCCCCCAGTTTAAGCTGTCATCCCGCACCACCCTGAGTCAGAATGTGGTGCCCGACCTGTACAGGGCTTTCAAGGAGTGGGTGGGGGAGCAGCTGGCAGGGGCTGGGGGGCTACTATCCACTTCACCACTGACCTGCGGTTCTCCAGGAATGCCCAGCATGCCTACCTGGCAGTAATGGCNCTACTATCCACTTCACCACTGACCTGCGGTTCTCCAGGAATGCCCAGCATGCCTACCTGGCAGTAATGGCGCACTGGTGGCAGGACCCGGTGGAGGCAGCTTTGGGGAGTGGCAGGAGGGGTCCCAAAGTAGGGTATAGGTGGGCCCTGCTTCAGGCACAAGTAATGGACAGCCCCCACACCTCAAGGAACATCAAGGCAGCCCTGACCACCATGGTGAGGGAATGGGTCACGCCAGGCATAGCCTTCATCAAGGGGTGTGTGGTCATGGACAACACGGGCAATATATTTAAGGCAGTCCATGCTGAGGGTTTCATCAGCATCCCTTGTGCTGCACACACCCTTCACCTGGTGGTCAGGGACACCCTGGGCTTGGGGGATAAGGGGATTGGGGAAGGCACCCTTAGCTCCGTGATCAACCGGGGTAGGAAGCTGGCGGGGTTCTTCAACCGGAACGTGAAGGGCAGTGAACTCCTCCAGGAGCAGTAGGCCGAGCAAGGCTCCCCAGGGCACCAGCTGGTCCAGGATGTGGCCACCAGGTGGAATTCCACCTTGCTGATGCTCGAGCGGCTTCTTGAGCAGAAAGTCGCCTTGCATCAGGTTCAACTGGTGACAGACAGCGGGGCACTAGAAGGGTTTAATGAGGCAGAATGGGAGATCCTGGCTCACATGGTCTTCGGCCTGAGATCATTCCTGGCCATGACGGAGACCATTAGCAGCTCCACCACCACCCTCAGCCAGGTGACCCCTCTGGTCCGGAGTCTCCAGAGGAGGCTGGACGAGATTCTCAGTGGGCAGGATTGTGGCCCTCAGGGCAGGAAGCTGACTGGTAAGGCACTTGCCCTGGCACGGAAGCTGAAGTCAGGGCTGGAGGCGCATTTTGATGTGCTCCAACAGGTGGAGGAATATGTCCTGGCAACAATGCTGGACCCCAGGGTCAAGGGCAGCATGGCATGCCAGACAGAGCTCTATGGCCTCCAGAAGGGTGCGCTGGTGGACAGGGTCTATTAGACAGAGCAGGCTATGCAGCAGGACACCCCTTGGGATGGTGGGAGTTGGATCAGCCACCCCTCTAAGCCAGCTGGGTCTATCCAGTGGTAGCAGTGCCAGAAGCAGCAGCAGCACCCCTATTGGCAGCAGCAGCAGAAGCAGCTCGGCCTACATGCAGGCCACTCTGGAGAGCATGGCGCCGTGTACAATAGGGTAGGCAGCATGGCTGAGGGCAGTGGTGGAGGTGGTGCCCAGGCAGAGCTATGAGAGCTACGATGGTGACTCAGCAGCCGTGGAGACCTACCTGGAGGAGGACCCCTATATCAATACCATCAGTGATCCCTTAGCCTACTGGGCCAGCAAGGCCAATGTGTGGCTGGCCCTGTCAAAAGTTGCCAAGGGTATCCTGCCCTGCCCACCAACCAGTGTCCCCAGCAAGTGGGTGTTCTCCATGGCGGGGGACATTTGCTCCCCGCACCGCCTGAGACTGGGGGCCAAGTTGGTGGAGCAGTTGCTTTTTATTAAGGTCAACCTTCCGCTGCTGGGATTTCCCGAGCTGCCCCTGGACAAGGATTGATGGTGCAGTGGGACATGCCATCCCATGCCAGAGGCAGTCTTGGTATGGGGTAGGGTTCCTCCTCCTCAATTTGGGCAACTGCTGCTCTGATGCTGAGGTGCTGTCCCTACCTCCCAATGCCTGGCGCCCAACCTGACCCCCCCTCCTCTCTCTCTCTCTCTCTCTCTCTCTCATACTAGACGGCCTCAGCCACCTCATCTGACTGACCTAATCACACAGGGTGGCATTGGGAAACTGTAAGCCTGCCAGCCGGCCTCTATCTAGACAATTTTGGCCCACCTATGTGACTGTCTTTCTCTCTCGCGTGCACTGCACAGTCTTTGCTAGCCTATCTGAGTGCCCTGCTACCAAGATCCCAGCCTACCTGCCCTACTGTGTCTCATGCCACACTGCCTGCCTGCCCAGGTTGCAAAGCTCGAACCCTGCCTCAGTCTGCCTGACTGCTGCTCATGCCACGCTGCCTGCCTGCCTGCCCTGGCAACCAATGGCTGCTCCTGCTGCCAATGTCGCCTACCTACTCCTATGCTGCCTGTGCCAAGGGTACTGTACATGTCTGGCAACCAATGTCTGCTGCTGCTGCTGCTTCCAATGGCCCCCAGGCCTATATGCTGTCTGTGCCAAGGGTTCTGTAGCCTGGAAACCAATGTCTGCTGCTGCTACCAATGGCCCCCAGGCCTGTATGCTGTCTGTGCCAAGGGTTATGTACCCTGGAAACCAATGTCTGCTGCTGCTGCTGCCAATGTTGCCTACTTACGCGTATGCTGTCTGAACCAGTGGTTCTGTACCTGGCTGGCAACCAATGTCTGTTGCTGCTGCCAATGGCCCCTAGGCCTATATACTGTCTGTGCCAAGGGTTCTGTACCTGGCTGGCAACCAATGTCTGCTGCTGCTACCAATGGCCCTCAGGCCTGTATGCTGTCTGTGCCAAGGGTTCTGTACCCTGGCAACCAATGTCTGCTGCTGCTGCCAAAGTCACCTACCTATGCCTATGCCGTCTGTGCCAAGAGTTCTTTACCCTGGCAACCCACTGTCCTCTAACAACCAGCGCCCGATGCCTGCTGCCAAGGAGCCTGTTTCTCTTTCTCTCTGGCACACCCACACACAGACAAAAGCCCTGCCCCTCCTGGGGGGCTGTCTTCACGTTGAGTCCCTGCTGCTGGCACATCTTGGGGCAAATACACTACCTAGTGTTGCTGCTGCTGCTGTCAGGTAGGGGTCTCAGAGACAAGCTGTATATATACACAATGAGATTCTGCCACCTGCCAGAACTTCAGCACAGAGGGATAAAAGATTGGACTGCTCAAACAAAGCTATTAACAACAAATATAACAGTTAAACTTTTATAAAAAAAAATTAAACAACAACAACATACATTACAACTTTATAAAACAAAAAAAGTCATTAATATACACAACAACAAAAAATTTAGTCTGTGTGCCTGTCCCCCGGAACGTTGGGGTAAGGGGAAATGGGTGCATGGGACCCAGGGGCAGCCTGCACGTCCTCCTCCAACTCATACCCATGCTTCTGGGCAAACTCCATGGCCCCTGCCATGGAGGCCTTCCATGTGGCTACCGAGTGGTGGTGCACTTTGAGGTCCTCCCTCTCCATGCGGAGTTACTTGGTGTATGCCTCCACCTTTCACTCCCTTGCTCTCAGCACCCAGAATCACTGCACCAGGTGGTCCTCCATCCTGTGGCCTTGGATCCTCAGCACCTCCATATATTGTTTTCTTGACCTCTGCAGCTGTCCACGGGAGGCCCTTTCCTCCTCTGACTCCTCCCAGGGGGCTGGAGACTCCTCACCAACAGAACTGGATATGAAAGGGCTCAGGTGCTGGCGTTTCTGCCGGGCCTTCCCCCCTTCCTTCCAGTGATGCTCCTCCATGCCAGATTCCCTGCTGCCGATGTGCCTTCCTGACCCAGAAGGACCACGCACCACATCAATATTATGTTTTTTTTCTTTGTGGGCTATGAGCCCCGATGTGGTTTCCTGGCTGTGCTGCTTAAATCTTTTGTTGCATATCTAGAGAACATAAAAATATAGGAACATAAGAAGTGCCATACTGTGTCAGACCAATGGTCTGTCAAGCCCTGCCTGCATTCTGTCTCCACAAGTGGGTGGGTGGCCAATCTCTCTCTGCAGGGGACTTCTAACAGGTCATATGGCAATCCATTCCCTGTTGTTCCAGCCCCTGTGCATTACCGTGCAGATAGAGAATCCATTAACCTTATCAAACCACCGCCAGACATTGCACCTTCTGCACCTGCTGTCTGGCAGTGGCACTGGCAACTTCTGCCTTGGTATCCTGCACGTGGCACCAGCGCCGGGGGCAGCATCTGATTCCTCACCCTCTCTGAAACAGGAACACATAAAAATACCTAAGTAATATCATGCATTTATGATGATGCCTCTAGTCCTCCCTACTTGGAGTGCTAGGGATGGCAATGGGNCCCACCAACCAGTGTCCCCAGCAAGTGGGTATTCTCCATGGCGGGGGACATTTGCTCCTCGCACCGCCTGAGACTGGGGGCCAAGTTGGTGGAGCAGTTGCTTTTTATTAAGGTCAACCTTCCGCTGCTGGGATTTCCCGAGCTGCCCCTGGACAAGGATTGATGGTGCAGTGGGACATGCCATCCCATGCCAGAGGCAGTCTTGGTATGGGGTAGGGTTCCTCCTCCTCAATTTGGGCAACTGCTGCTCTGATGCTGAGGTGCTGTCCCTACCTCCCAATGCCTGGCGCCCAACCTGACCCCCCCTCCTCTCTCTCTCTCTCTCTCTCTCTCTCATACTAGACGGCCTCAGCCACCTCATCTGACTGACCTAATCACACAGGGTGGCATTGGGAAACTGTAAGCCTGCCAGCCGGCCTCTATCTAGACAATTTTGGCCCACCTATGTGACTGTCTTTCTCTCTCGCGTGCACTGCACAGTCTTTGCTAGCCTATCTGAGTGCCCTGCTACCAAGATCCCAGCCTACCTGCCCTACTGTGTCTCATGCCACACTGCCTGCCTGCCCAGGTTGCAAAGCTCGAACCCTGCCTCAGTCTGCCTGACTGCTGCTCATGCCACGCTGCCTGCCTGCCTGCCCTGGCAACCAATGGCTGCTCCTGCTGCCAATGTCGCCTACCTACTCCTATGCTGCCTGTGCCAAGGGTACTGTACATGTCTGGCAACCAATGTCTGCTGCTGCTGCTGCTTCCAATGGCCCCCAGGCCTATATGCTGTCTGTGCCAAGGGTTCTGTAGCCTGGAAACCAATGTCTGCTGCTGCTACCAATGGCCCCCAGGCCTGTATGCTGTCTGTGCCAAGGGTTCTGTACCCTGGAAACCAATGTCTGCTGCTGCTGCTGCCAATGTTGCCTACTTACGCGTATGCTGTCTGAACCAGTGGTTCTGTACCTGGCTGGCAACCAATGTCTGTTGCTGCTGCCAATGGCCCCTAGGCCTATATACTGTCTGTGCCAAGGGTTCTGTACCTGGCTGGCAACCAATGTCTGCTGCTGCTACCAATGGCCCTCAGGCCTGTATGCTGTCTGTGCCAAGGGTTCTGTACCCTGGCAACCAATGTCTGCTGCTGCTGCCAAAGTCACCTACCTATGCCTATGCCGTCTGTGCCAAGAGTTCTTTACCCTGGCAACCCACTGTCCTCTAACAACCAGCGCCCGATGCCTGCTGCCAAGGAGCCTGTTTCTCTTTCTCTCTGGCACACCCACACACAGACAAAAGCCCTGCCCCTCCTGGGGGGCTGTCTTCACGTTGAGTCCCTGCTGCTGGCACATCTTGGGGCAAATACACTACCTAGTGTTGCTGCTGCTGCTGTCAGGTAGGGGTCTCAGAGACAAGCTGTATATATACACAATGAGATTCTGCCACCTGCCAGAACTTCAGCACAGAGGGATAAAAGATTGGACTGCTCAAACAAAGCTATTAACAACAAATATAACAGTTAAACTTTTATAAAAAAAAATTAAACAACAACAACATACATTACAACTTTATAAAACAAAAAAAGTCATTAATATACACAACAACAAAAAATTTAGTCTGTGTGCCTGTCCCCCGGAACGTTGGGGTAAGGGGAAATGGGTGCATGGGACCCAGGGGCAGCCTGCACGTCCTCCTCCAACTCATACCCATGCTTCTGGGCAAACTCCATGGCCCCTGCCATGGACGCCTTCCATGTGGCTACCGAGTGGTGGTGCACTTTGAGGTCCTCCCTCTCCATGCGGAGTTACTTGGTGTATGCCTCCACCTTTCACTCCCTTGCTCTCAGCACCCAGAATCACTGCACCAGGTGGTCCTCCATCCTGTGGCCTTGGATCCTCAGCACCTCCATATATTGTTTTCTTGACCTCTGCAGCTGTCCACGGGAGGCCCTTTCCTCCTCTGACTCCTCCCAGGGGGCTGGAGACTCCTCACCAACAGAACTGGATATGAAAGGGCTCAGGTGCTGGCGTTTCTGCCGGGCCTTCCCCCCTTCCTTCCAGTGATGCTCCTCCATGCCAGATTCCCTGCTGCCGATGTGCCTTCCTGACCCAGAAGGACCACGCACCACATCAATATTATGTTTTTTTTCTTTGTGGGCTATGAGCCCCGATGTGGTTTCCTGGCTGTGCTGCTTAAATCTTTTGTTGCATATCTAGAGAACATAAAAATATAGGAACATAAGAAGTGCCATACTGTGTCAGACCAATGGTCTGTCAAGCCCTGCCTGCATTCTGTCTCCACAAGTGGGTGGGTGGCCAATCTCTCTCTGCAGGGGAATCCTAACAGGTCATATGGCAATCCATTCCCTGTTGTTCCAGCCCCTGTGCATTACCGTGCAGATAGAGAATCCATTAACCTTATCAAACCACCGCCAGACATTGCACCTTCTGCACCTGCTGTCTGGCAGTGGCACTGGCAACTTCTGCCTTGGTATCCTGCACGTGGCACCAGCGCCGGGGGCAGCATCTGATTCCTCACCCTCTCTGAAACAGGAACACATAAAAATACCTAAGTAATATCATGCATTTATGATGATGCCTCTAGTCCTCCCTACTTGGAGTGCTAGGGATGGCAATGGGAGATGGTGATCCTGCCTGGCACGTGCAAATCCAAAAGACCCTGGCTGGCACGTGCAACTCCTGCCCTTCTTTGGGTGCTAGAGAGGGATGGCAATGGAGAGATGCTTACTAGATGGTTGGCACATATTTGGGTGGGTGCTTCCTTCAGCTCGTGCCTGACTGCTGGAAGAGCCCCCTACAGTACCCTACCCTCTCTCTCTGTGGCAGACATTCGCTGCCACCCGCTGATGATGCCCACTGTTTGTGCCTGACTGCCCACCAACAACCCACCTACCCGCACACCAGTGAGCTTGCACTAAAGTATAGTATTCTATTCTTCTTGTCCTCAAAGTAAAAATAAAGTTTACAAACCTGGCAGCACATCCTGTGCCCTCTTGCTCCTCTGCTGGGGAGTCGACCTCCACCACTGAAGGTTCCGCGGCAGCAGCAACCTCTTCCTCCTCCGCCGGCTCCGCCACCTTGGCTTCCCCCCGCCCCCGGTCCTCTTCACCCTCTTCATTTTTTTTTTCAAATAAAAAAATAGTCAACAACAGTCACCCACCAACTCACCAACCAGCCAAACCAACAGTCAAACCAACACAACCAATACAAACACAGCCAAAACACACACAACAAACCCAAACACCCAGCCAGCCACACCACACACGCTCTCTCTCCACACAAGCTCCGCACGCTCTTGAATTTCCAGTTTCCAACACGATCTTGGGACCTCGCGATACCTAGACCAATACCAAAACCGATTTCTGAACGGCCGAACCGAACGCCACCGAACTGAACGACCGAACCCAAACTTGGCTCCCGAACTGAACGACCGAACAACTGAACTGCGTTCTGTCGCACATCCCTAATTGGTGGAAGGTACAGTTATAGCTCGGACTATATTTTCAGGAGTGTAATATCTGTTGTCTAATATGCTCACTCCCTCTGAAATACAGAAGTGACCTGTGAGCAAGGATTTCTTCGCAGCCCTATCAGCCAGCAGCTAGCAAAAAGCCCTCAGTACGTCCAATGGGCACAGCACACAGTTAGTTGCACCTTGGTGAAATATATCAACCAACCAGTCAAACTCTGTAGGAAAGATGAGAAAAAAGACAGATATCCCAGTGCCAAGAGTTTTAATTTCCCCATTGATGGTTGTCATTGGCCACCACCTGGGCCTGAGGACCAATTGGATGTGCCAAGGGTGGACAGAAACCTCCCATCACCATTCCAATACCTGCCTCTGCTGTGCTGCTGGAGCACTCCCCCTTGCAACACTTGAGGGAGGCGCTTTCAATAAATCATAAGAAAGTAAAAATAGAGAAACATATAGAGATATGAAAAATAGAGAAGACTGTATTCAGATTGTATCCAGTCTGCTTAATCCAAAATGTTGTTTTAGTGTGATTACAGGTGCGATCCTGCGCTCATTGAATCCAATAGATGGCATCCTAAAGTAACTTCAAATAAAAGAGGAGAGCTGAAATGAGTAGTGGACTATTTTATTTGTGGCTATTGTTTTCATTTTTAGATAGCTATCCCAGTAATATCCTCAACTGAGCTGAGCATTCACCTAAAAGTGTATTCAGGAATTCTGTTGCAGTTACTTTGCTGATTTCATTATTTTGGTTCAGTTATTCAGTTGTTTTGTTTTTTGGTTGCTTTGTTTTAGCTACTACAAATGTGCAATAGTGTGAACAGTGACAAAATGAAGTAGCCAAAATACCCAAAACAGATATCTGATTAAATGAAAAACAATTGTTTTGTTGGTTTCAGTTCAAACAGCATAAATTTGATGGATTTATTCATTTGCACAAATATTCCTTTCAGCTCCAGACATTACCTTTCAGATTATATTAATTACAGCATATAGAGTGGTGAGCACTGGAAGGTTGTCTTTCCTTTTGTTGCAATCCCTCTCTGCATGAAATGGTAGGAAACACACATGATTATTATATAACAAATCTCTCTAATTACCTACTACTTCTCAAAAATCTCTGCTTGCCTTAATTCCACTTTTCACATCCTCCTGCTAGATGAACTATACCATCTTTTCAAAAGGTTATTTCACTTTGATATAATTAGGGCTGCCACATTTTTTTCCCTTCAAGATTTTAACCCATCTGCTTCTTGTATCTTTTGACAAAGTACATTCATGTCACAAATGCCATCAGGCTACAGAATCATTGATGTTAAGATGTTGCTGTGATTAAAGAGCTAGGGAGCCAGCAAATTAGGAGCACTGAGGCTGCGATACTGAGCCGGATCTTTGATTAATCAGTAGCAATAGCTATAATGTCACATCAAAATACTCCCACACAGTTAAATATTATATTTCATACCTATCTGTTAACACGGTGATCCCCTGCTGTTCTATATAACAGTGATGAGCAGTTAAAATATCGTCTGATGGCAGAAAGCAATAAACACTTGTCATAGACACATTGTACAAATTATGCAAGGATGGCAGAATATTCTTGTCAGATGCAACGAAGCACTGGGAGTATTGTCTGAAGGCCTGTAGGGTCACAAGGTGGAAGTTTCAGACAATGGGGCTCATCCCAAGCCCTGTACATGCTGTAGGCCCCATGCCAGGAGTACATGTGCACCTCATGTGCTCTGCACACCGCTCTGCAGTGCTTGGGATTGGCCCCAGTGAGCCACTCTGGGGGAGCAGTCCTTCGAGTTTCAGACCATGCTCCTCAGCTGTGCACTTCAAGTGCTCTGCCATGACAGTCAGGTGACTGGCAACAGGCTACTGATTGGCCACTAACTAGTAAACTTCCTTTTGCTTTTTGCATCCTTTTCCTATTGTATTCTTTGGCTGAACTAGGGCTGAAATGAGAAAGCAAAGCATTCTTGCAAGAACACTCGAGATGCTTGCAGCTCTTGGCAAGATCTCCGAGATCCTCGGAGAGATCCTCCGACAATGGCCAATCTTGATTGCATGGGAGAAGAACCAACGGTCACAATGGGCAATCCATTCCCCGTTGTTTACGCCCAGCTCCTGACAGTAAGAAGTTCATCTCGTAAGCTACTTGGTTAATAGTCATTAATAGACCTACTCTTTAAGAACTTATCCAGTCCTTTTTTAAACCCAGCGATACTACTCGCCCTGACAACATCCTCTGGCAACAAATTCCTTACGTTAATTATGCATTGAGTGAAAAACTACTTCCTTTTATTTGTTTTAAATCTGCCGACAGCTAGTTTCATGAAGTGTCCCCTAGTTCTAGTACTATTTGAGAGGGTAAATAACTATTCCCTATCTACTCATTCCACACGACTCAAGATTTTATAAACCTCTATCATGTTCTCTAAGCTGAAGAGACCCAGCTTGTCAAGCCTCTTTATACAGAAGCCGTTCCATACTCTTTATCATTCTCATTGCCCTTCTCTGTACGTTTTCTAGTTCAGCCATGTCTTTTTTGAGATGGGGTGACCAGAACTGTACACAATATTCCAGGTGCGGACACACCATCAATTTGCATAGAGGCATTATGGACCCCCCATTTTATTCTCTATCCCTTTGCAAATGACTCCTAACATTCTGTTTGCTTTTTTGACTGCTGCTGCAAATTGGGCTGAGGATTTCAGTGTATTGTCCACAATCACACCCAGATCCTTTTCCTGAGTGGTAACTCCTAGCTTAGTACCCAGCATTGTGTACTCATAGTTTGGGTTATTTTTCCCTATGTGAATCACTTTGCACTTGTCCACATTAAATCACATCTGCCATTTATATGTCCAGGCACCCAGTCTTGTAAGATCCTTCACAGTCTGCTTGTTTTTTTAACTCCCTTGAATAACTTGGTGTCATCTGCAAATTTGATCACCTCACTCTTAACGCCCTTTTCCAGATCATTAATGAATACATTAAACAGCACCGGTCCCAATACAGATCCCTGAGGCACATCACTTTTTACATCTCTCCATTGTGAAAACTGATCATTCAGTCCTACTCTTTGCTCACTATCCTTTAACCAGTAACCAGGGACAGTGGGTTTTCCCCCCATTTTGATTCTTATGTTTTAAATTGTGTTATATTATATTTATATTTTTTTATCATTGTTAGCCGCTCTGGGCCGCCTGTGGCAGGAAGAGCAGGCTAAAAATCTGTTAAATAAATTACTTATCTTTGCTAAATCCATGTTGACTCTTCCCCATTAAGCTATGTTTATCAACATGTCCAGCGATTCTGTTCTTAATGATAGTTTCCACCATTTTGCCCAGCACAGACGTCAAGCTTACTGGTCTGTAGTTTCCAGGATCGCCTCTGGATCCTTTTTTAAATATCGGGGTTACATTTGCCACCTTCCAGTCCTCGGGTACAGTGGCAGATTTTAGTGATAGGTTACAAATTACTAACAGTAGGTCTGCAATTTCATATTTGAGTTCCTTCAGAACTCTGGAATGAATATCATCTAGGGATGGGCGAACAGATCGTGGTTCGGGTTCGGCTGTTCGGTTTGGCAGTTCGGTTCGGCTGAGTTCGATTCGTCCGTTCGGTTCGGCAGTTCGGCTAGTTCGCTGCATTCGGGTTCGGCTGTTCTGTTCGGTCGTCCGAACAGGCCATTCAGCTGTTCAGTTCGGCCGTTTGGGAAATGTTGTTATGGGTGTTTTGTTTTGTTTTATATGTTTTTTTGGTTTTTTATTGGGTTTTATATGGTTTTCTTTTGTTTTTTATTTGTTTTTTTTATTTTTGTATGGGTTTTTTTTTTTTTTTAATCTAATATTATATGTATCTATCTACACTAAATCTAACTGCTATTAACTATTCTAAATGCTATGAACTAAATGGATTATCTAATAAGTACACAG
>QEPC01007591.1:1327659-1348049 GCA_003113815.1 Sphenodon punctatus
GTCTGTACAGTGCATAACACAAGGTTTCAGTTTATGGTTTAAGTTTCATTTCATTACAAAACTGAAATGAAACTTAAAGCAATCTAAAAATCCTACTCAACGCCTGCTGTTCAGGAACAGTGACTAGCTCAGAAGGTGTTGGGAAGGGGGGAGGCACATAATTAGTTTCGTTTCTTGCAAGCCTCTCCACCCCTGGTGCCTGGAAGTCTGCTCCTCAGTGACTGACACCTCCCTGTCATATTTGACCTTACAGTGAACCTTTTTTTGCCACTCAAACTCATCCGAACGTGATCCGAACTGACCGAACTGTTCAGCCATTTCGCCGTTCGGTGTTTGGTTTGTTCGGTATGTTCGCGTTCGGGTTCGTGTACAAGTTCGGTCGTCTGATCAGGCCGAGTTCGGGCAGAGCTCTGAACTGCCGAACCGCGTTCGCCCATCCCTAATACCATCTGGTCCTGGTGATTTGTTAGTATTTAGTTTGTCAATTTGCTCTAGGACCTCCTCCAGAGTCACGTTGATTTGTGGCAGCTCTTCCAGTTCATCACTTACAAAGTAAAGTTCAGGTGTGGGTATCTTCACAACATCCTCTGCAGTGAAGACCAAAGCAAAGAACTCATTCAGCTTCTCTGCGGTGTCCTTTTTCTCCCACACCATGGCAAGCCCGCCGGCCAGCACATCTAAATCACCCATTGTCAAGCTTTTTTCTAGACCCACCTTTGCCCTGCCTTGCCAAGATGCCCTAGAACCTGCCTTTCCTGCCCACAACTAAATCCCTTCCAACAGACCGACCTGCTGGCTTCCTAATCTTGAGCAAACAAACACAGTGAAAAGTTGGGATATGCCTACAAAAAATCTTACTGTCCCAAAAGGAACTATGAGTGAAATACCAATAAACTTAAAACCCAAAAGATGTTAAAAAACACATTAAAAACTTCAAATATCAAATCAGTATATTCAAAATACAGTCATAAATCCAACAGCACACATACTAATAGAATAAAATGACATTCCACATAATAAATACAAAGTCCAAATGCCAGATGATCCACATTCTTGATTAATCCAAATTGTACTCCTTCAAGACTTCAAACACACTAACATGTTTTGCCTTAATAAAAAACTATCGGAGAAATACAAAATAAAACAAACCATCCAATATTATAAACAAAAAACTATTATACAACAATAAAACAAGATCAATAGATGCATCGTATTTAAATACACAACACATTGAAAAATGGGGGGAAAGGGGAAGAGGAGGGGAAAGAGAGAAAGAAAATTGTTAATTAATTAATAATTAACCAATAGTAAATAATAAATAAAAGGGGAACATAGGAAAACAAAAAGGAATATCAATGAAACTAGAAAACCACAAAAAAAACGTTACCTTTCTCAGCTCAACAAAGAACAGAGATGCCGAACTCCACACAAAAAGAAAACCTCAAAAATCTAAACAAACCAGAAAATAACAACTACTTAACATCACAAACATAATCCAATAAATAAACTAGTGCTGAAACTCGATCCTTGGTTTTCCTTGGGAAACCCTGAGGATTGAGGTACTCAACTCAAGTTTCCAAGTTCTGAAGTTTCGAGGAATGGCCCCTGAAACTTTGGAACTCAAAAAATCCTCGGCCGAGTACAGAGAAAGGGGGCTGAGACTGGCGCTAGGCCTCTTCTCCCCCTTCCTTGGCCCTTGCTGACCAGGGAGAGAATAGGCCAGCTGGGGCGAGGAAAGCGGGAGACGGGCCTAGCAGGGGAGAGATGCTAAGGGGAGTGTAGCAGGGGCTGAGGGATTAGAACACTCACCCTCCAGAGGAGCTCCAGTGATGCATGGTTCCCTCCGGACCTGGTATGTTTTTTTAAAAAAAGCAAAAAGCTGGGCATACTCAGAAGGGTTGAAAGGTCTTTTCTGAGCATGCTCAGACTTTTCCAAGATGGTGCTGGCAGCATCAGCACACTGGGTGCCAGCTTGGAAAGGTCTGAGCATGCTCAGAAGGGGCCATTTGGTCCATCTGAGCATGCTCAGGTTTCTTTTTTCTTAAACTTACCCAGTCCATAGGAAGCCATGCTTCAGCAGAGCCCCTCTGAAGGGTGATTACTCTACCCCCTCAGCTCCCGCTTGACCCCTGCCTCCCCCCAAACAACTTAATTGCACTTTTACAAAAACACCCAGTCTAAACTCTATAAATATTTCAGATTAAATTTACCTATTTCTTAAAGTTTAAGAAATAGGTAAATTTAATCTGAAGTAAGATTTAATGACCTCTCTAAATGGTAATTTGAGACGTGCCGGGCCCAGAGGCCTGCCACACTGAATCACGCACCAGGATCAGTTTCGGATCTCGGTCAGGAATAAGTCTGGCCATCCTTTAGACGTGATGGCCTCATTCTCACCAGGGATTGGGGAGGGGGCAGGGGCTGCGCAGCATGACGTGTGGCCGCACAGCCCCACCCACCCCATGCTCCCCCAGCCTCCCACCCTCTGGGAGATGGGCGGGCACAGCAGCCAATCTGGCTGCTGTGCCTGATCCCTTCCCGTAGTCGGGACCATGATCCAGGATGAGCCAAACGTAACAGACTTAACGTTTGGCCCATCTCGGATCATGGTCAATTTAACTATGATTCTGGACCTCCAAATGGCCAGAGGTCCAGAACCGTGGTCTTTTTGATCCATGCCAGTGGTTCACTGTGGTGAACATCTGGCGGGGAGCAAACAGACGTTATGGGACAAACGGCCACCACAGGGAATTCACTGTGGTTGACCGTGATCTCGTTTCATCTGAAATTACCCACAGAGTCCTGCAATAAAAATACGGGGGGGAAAATGTCACTTAAAAATAAACCCTTTATAAATACATCAATACTCAGACACTTATCTAACAACAAAATAAAATTGATTTTTTCCTATACACCAAAGCTATGAGAAACCCATAACCACACTCAAGGATAACCTGAGAAAAACAAAACAAATCTCCATCATCCCCAGGTGAAACCTTATATACTAAATAGGTCAACTCAGACCTGTCAATCTAAATCACTCTTAAAGAGAACTGCCTACTACCTCAATAATAAAACATATAACAAAAAACCACCAAATTCTCCCAATCCATTCCAAATACCTCAGATACCTTCAATAAGATAATAAACCCAGACCTGTCAATCTAAATTGCTCTTAAGGAGAACTTCCTACTACCTCAATAATAAAACACATAAACTGTCTACTACCTCAATAATAAAACATATGAACCTGCCTTCCTTGCCCACAACCAAATCTCATTCCATAGACTGACCAGCTGGCTTCTTGATCTTGAGTCCATGGCACTTCTGACCATGGTAATTGGTTTACCTTCTGGCATTGATGACCTTAGTTCAGAACTCATGTTTACAGTCTGACCACACCCCCACTACATGCCTGTCTGCTGATACAGCTTCATGCAAACTTGACTGGTTGACAACATTCCATAGTCCTTGATCACTCTCTGCAGGACTGGTAAATATGTATTGGCTTCTGCTCACCTATGGAAATATGCTTTTCAAAAATAGTTCTGGTAGATTCTTGATGCTCTACCTCAAAAAGGATATAGTAGAAATGGAAAAGTTACAGAGAAGGACAACAAAGATGTTTTAAGATGTGGAACATCTTCCATATGAGCAGAGGCTAAAAAGATTAGGGATCTTCGGCTTAGAAAGGAGATTACTGAGAATGTTATAATGGACATATAAAAGATTGTGAATGGTGTGGAGAAAGTGACTAGGAAGCTATTATATACCACTTCTTTTAATACAATAACTAATACAAGAGCACTCAATGATATTAGCAAGCAGCAGGCTTAAAACAAAGTTCACCCAGCACATAACTAACCTGTAAAACCCATTGCTATGAGATGTTGTGAAAAAAGTAATGAAATTGGATTCAAAAGAAGATTTATAGTAGATATATCCACCAAGAGCTATTAGCCAAGATGGTCAGAGGATGAGATCACTGACTTGCCGGAAGCTAGAAATGAATAATGGATAGTGCTGAAACTTGATCTTGATTTTCTCTCGATTCTCTCTAAGAATCACAGTTCTCGATTCGTTTTTAGCTAAATTGATAATCGAGAAAACCCCCAGTTCTTGACACTTTTTCAGTTGAGAATTTTCTCTATTTACCATTTACTGGATACCGGGATTAACATTTACCATTTATTGTGATTTACCATGTACCGTATACCAATTTACCATGTAACGCGTACCATGTACTTTGTTCATCCTGGTAATGTGCATGCGCAAAATGGCTGTCCTTTTCCAAAATGGCAGCAATGATGGAAGTACCATCTTGGAAGAGGACTACACATGTGAACAACAGCTGTAGTGGCCAATAACAGGACAAACACAGTACACAGTACGCAGCATTCAGTAAATCTGTATATGGAACACAGTAAATCACAGTAAATGGCAAATCACAGTAAACAGTAAATGGTAAATCATGTTAAATGGTAGATCGATAAAAATTTGTGATTACTAAGATTATCCCAAGAGCTCGGTAAGTATTCTTGATTCTCATGAGATTTTTGTGAGAAAAAAATGGATTCTCCTTTCAGCCCTAAATTTAATTATTTATTTATAAATTATACAAAATCTAAAGTGTTGGTTTTCTCAAACAAAAAGCGCATTTATAATTGGATGTTGAATGGCCATTCTTTGGCCCAAGTAAAAACCTTCAAATATTTGGGGTTGAATTTTCATGTCACAGGGAGCTGGAATGAGCACCTAAAGATACAATTACCGGCAGCTAAGGGTATTTCCCTTACCTTACAAAGCTACCTTGCGAGAGCAGCGGGTACTGGACCAGAGATAGCAATACAAGTATTTAATAGTAAGATAAAAGCAAAACTTCTCTATGGGGCAGAGGTATGGGCACCATTATTGTCGGTTAATATAGATACATTCCAGGCAAAATTCCTTAGAAGTATGCTTAGGGCACCTCATTGTGTTCCAAACAGTGCTCTTAGACTGGAGCCAGGGCAAACTAGTTTCAGGCATTCCACTTGGCTTATGGCGCAGAACTTTTGGCTTAAGATTGGCAGCCCTATACGGACTGGCCTTCTCCCATTTATACAAGCTGTCTCTTTTAAGAGTGACTGGTAGAGCAATGGTAGAGCATTTCCGGGCAATGGTAGAGCATTTCCAGAAGTTGGATTTTGGATCGTCCTACTTTCTAGGAAAAGGGCTACGCTGGGCCAAGATTATGGCTCTGGCCCGATTGGAGGATAATTTCTACCAAATGAGAATTGCAGCCATAAGGGAAATTCCTTACTTGAAGGGGTATCTACAGTGGCTTCCCAATAGAGACCAAATAGCAGACTATTTAACTATAATTACATCTGCACATGCTAGACACCTTTATTTCTGTGCAAGGACCAACTCTCTCCCCACAAATGTTATGGTGGGCAGATTAGCAGGGATACCTTATGAAGAACAGTTATGCCCATACGAGCAGTTGTCTATGGACTCCACCCAACATTTCCTATTATATTGTCACCTATATGATCAAATTAGGGAGCGGTTTGTTTCTCCTTTTTTGGTGAAATTCCCAGGAAGATCTGACACAGATTTGCTGGAAATTCTGCTCTCAGGCTCTAAGGCCGAAAATGTTAAAATGGTGGCCCAATTCCTTACTCAGGCTATCAATGATCGTAAGTTGTTTTTAGAGTATAAGTTTTTTGTAGCTGTTAAGTGATTACATAGAGTTGTTCTAGGGAAATTATCATGTTGTTGCTTATGTAATAAGAATAGTTATTTTATCTAGTACTAATTATGGTTTGTAAGCTCCGTGTTTTGAATTGCCATACATTTTCCCATGCATTCAATGTTTTGTACACTCCCCTGAGAAAGCTGGTGCTGGCCACTGTCAGACACAGGATGCTGGGCTAGATGGACCCTTGGTCTGACACAGTGTATGACAATTCTTATATTCTTTAAAAAAAAAAAAATCCATAAGGAATAAACCTGTATATTAAGTGTGTGTGAACTATTAGGATGTCAATCTTTTAAAAATCAGTTCTGCTAATTTAATGCACAGTGGAGTAATACAGGTAATAATCTGAGGATGTAGGTGATAAACTGATCGTGTGACCAGGAAATTGACAACAAGGAGCTGAACTCCACCTGCATGTTGTACATCTGTAGGCTCAGCTCCTCTGTGGGTTGCTGTATGTTTTAGCTCAGAGAGAGCCCAGTCCCTCTGAGTTAAGGCATCCGCGCTTTAGAGATTAACTTCACTGATGATGTAGCTTTTCTATGCCTCATGTTGCATTGTGCCTCAGTTTCCTCAAAGGGAAAATGAGCTTAGCGGTCCACACCTGACATAATCTGATCTGGATAATGGGCGACTCTTTTCCAATATGTGGAAACTCAGTTTACACTGTGTTATAAAGCCAGACAGCTCAGCAAAGTATTGTAAAGACAATATTATTTATAAATGAGGCTATGAGACAGAAAATATAAATATAAAGCATAGTTTACTTAAATTCAAATAAAAAACATGGTACAAAAGAGAAACAGTGTCAGTTACAAATACATGATTTTAAAAGACATTTCTGTTCAAGGAACAGTTCTGTTACAAATTCAAAGATCTTAACATCTATAAGATATAACATATGCTTTAAGTATTATTAGCTCAATGCATCAAAAGAATATACTTTCATATTCACCCAGTCCTGTGTACCATACTGCCATATGAAGGTGAGAAAAAACTCCAAGGAATGGAAGCTTTCTAAAGAATTCATCTTTCCTCTGCCTTTTTCTGGTTTGTTCTTTCATAGAAGTCAGTTTAAATGATGTCAGGTCAAGACAGCTGACAATGAGGTTTTCTCAAAGTACATAGTAAAAAACCTGTTGATACATACTAAAAAGGTGGCTATCATCTGAGATAGGATTTAACAATTACTAAGATCTAGACAAAGAAGGCCTTTTCCTGCCCTGCTTGGGAGTCACATCCCTTGACTCTGGTCAACAGTGAATGTTGATTCCATAAGAAAGACAGACTTATTGTATCTCTTCTCCCAGATTACAGCTAAAAGGACATTATAGAGACAGTGTCACCATACAGAGGGATTCTAATGTTCAATATATTGAAACACAGATGGTCAAAAATATATGCTTTTTATATGGGATACATCACACTTAGACAGCATTGTTAGGGGAACCCATGGCAGGAGTGCTACAAAATGCTTAAAACACAAAGACACTGGGACACATGAGCTGGATTTCCTAATCTCACCTAATCCCCTATCACCTAACTCTTATCTCTCTAACAAAGCCCTCTCCACACATTGCCCTTTTTCACACAGGCCCATTCCTGTTTCCCCTGGACTAGCTACATCATCCTTCTTCCATGCATCCTTACTGACCCATTCTCAAGTCCTTCTCTGAGAATAGATAGCCACTTCCTTCTCTCTTTCGCTTCTCACTGTGGTACGTTCTGAGGTCACATTAGTGCAAATAGGGCTATATGGGATTCTGGAGGAGGAAGGCTGTGTGTTGTGAAAGGAGTTGTGTTATGGAGACTTATGCTATGAGGAAGGGGAGGATCTTTCTGGGAAGGAGACAAAACACCATTCCATGGGCATTAATGTATTTGCACTATCACTGAGGTCTCATATTGTGCTCCTGCCTCAATACACTGGTACTGAGGCAATGGCACAATGGGAAACTTTTCAAGTACTGAAGTTTACAAGGTAACCTTCAGCTACCAAATTGATAAGCAGCTGAATTCTACCCACATAATCTACCCAATAGGGATGTGCAAAAAGTGTTTGGGGGTTCAGGGTTTGGGCCATTCATGAACACCAAGAACCCAAACTGCCCCCACCCGAACCAGCCAAACAAAGTTTGGGTTTCGAACCCATTCGGGCAGGGGGCGGGGGATAGGGGGGAACCCAGTTTTTCCTCCCCCCTCCCCTCGCCAGGCTGCATGGGTGGAAGGGGTGCCAGGGCTCTCCTCCCCCCCGACCCTGCCCAGTCTGGTAAAACATTAAAACACCCCCCCACACCCCAAGGTTCAACCTACCTGGTGGTGCCAGAACTCTGGCCCTGGGTTTGGTGGTAGTGGCGGCAGCAGCAACAGTGGCAGCAGTGGTGACAGCGGTGGTGGGTCCGACTCCAATGGCGCTTTGGAGTTCTTCAGGCCTCTTATAGGCCTTCCGGGAACTGAAGGAGGGCTTTCAGCCCCTCCTTTTCAGTGATAAGGGGCCGGAAGCCCTCCTTCAGTTCCCGGAAGGCCTATAAGAGGTCTGAAGCACTCCAGAGAGCCACTGAATACACACCTGCTGTCGCTGCCACCACCAGACCCAGGGCCAGAGCCTCGGCACCACCAGGTTGGTCGATCCCTGGGGTGAGTTTTTTGCTTTTTTGTTTTTAATTTTTTACTAGGCTGGGCAGGGTGGGGGGGGGGTGAGCCCGAGTCACCCTTCCACCCACACAGTCTGGAGGGGGGAGGGAAAACCAGGTTCCCCCACCCCCCAAACGGGTTTGGTGAAACCAAACAGCCCAAACCCCCCAGTGTTTGCACCGGTTTCAGAGGGCAAACCCTGAACGGGCCGAACACCGAATCCCCGGTGTTTGCACATCTCTACCACCCAAGGGAAATCTTGGCTCTTGACATAAGAATATAAGTGGTATCATACTGGGTCAGACCAATGGACCACTAAACCCAGCATCCGATCATCGACCGTGGCTAATCTCAGTTGCTTGGGGAAAGTACCCAACAGGTCACAATGGGGCAATCCATTCCTTGTTCTTCACTCCCAGATCCCAACTCTAAGAAGTTACATCCCCTAAACCTATTTGGCTAACAACTGTTAATAGACCTACTCTCCAAAAACGTATCCAATCATTTTTTAAACACAGCTGTACTACTGGCTTTGATAACATCCTCTGGCCACAGATTCCACAAGTTAATTGTGCGATGAGTTAAAAATTAAATATTTTCTTTTATTTGTTTAAACCTGCTATCAGTTACTTTCATGGAGTGTCCTGTAGTTCTAGTACTATTTGAGAGGGGGAAATAACTATTCCCTATTTACTTGTTCCACACCACTCATGATTTTATGCACTTCTGTCTGATCCTCTCTCAGTCATGTCTTCTCCAAGCTGAAGCGCCCTAATCTATCAAGCCTCTCTTCATACAGGAGCCATTCCATACCCTCTATCGTTTTTGTTGCCCTACTCTGTACTTTTTCTAGTTCTATTTTTTTTATATGGGGCGACCAGAACTGCACATATTCAGAGTATAGTCACACCATGTAGGGTGTTTTCACATGAGATGCTACCACATGTGGCCACGCTTTAATCTGGTGTGGCCACCCTTGGTGGTGTCACGTTTGCTTCCGCCTGCCAGATGTTACTGCCAATGCATGACTCTGAGTAAGTCCTGTCATGGTCCGGAGAAGCCATTCCAGGACCAAGGTAGAGTAGGCCATCACATATGATGGCCCACTGTACCTAACTCTGGCAGGGCGCAGCGGTCTCATAGGCCACCGCACCCACCTGTCAGGGAGGAGGCAGGGCCGAACTCAGCAACACGGGGGGTGGGGCCATGCAGACTACATCCACATGTCGTCCCCACACTCTCTCCACTCCAGTCCTGACTGCCAGCACGTCTGCTCAGCAGCGGGTCCAGTTCCTGCCTGGGGTGAGAGTTCTTACCCCAGGCATGATCAAGCATGGTGGCATCTAGTACCGTCACATTTAAAAATACCCATATTTATAGAGAAGTATTATGATTTTTTTTCTCTATTCCATTCTGAACAATTCCCAACATCCTGTTTACTTTTTTTTGTTACCACTGTACATTGAATTGAGGATTTCAATGTATTGGCCACAATAACTTCAATATATTTTTCCTGAGTGGGAACCCCCAATTTAGAATTCAGCATTGGGTACATATAGTTTAGATTATTTTCCCCTATGTGCATCACTTTGGACTTGTCAACATTAAATTTCATCTGTCATTTAGATGCTCAGTCACACAGTCTCACAAGATCCTCCTGCAATTTTTCAGTTTCAACTACCTTCATTAACTTTGTCCCATCTGCACATTTGATCAACTCACTTTTTACTTCCTTTCTAGATCATTAATAAATATATTAAACAACATTGGTCCCAGTACAGATTCCTGGGGCACTCCCACTATTTAATTCTTTCCATTGCAAAAACTGACCATTTAGTCCTACTCTTTGCTTCCTATCCTTTAACTGGTTACTGATCCACAATGGAATACTGTCTCCTATTCCATGATTATTTAATTTCCTCAAGAGTATTTAATTTCCTCAAGAGGGACCTTATTAAATGCCTTCTGAAAATCCTGATACACTATGGGTAATTTCAGACATGCTGGGCCCGGAGGCCTGCCATGCTGAATTATGCACTGGAATCCATTTCGGATCCCAGTCAGGAATCAGTCCGGCCATCCTTTAGACATGCCGGCCTGATTTCTACCAGGGATCAGGGAGGGGGCGGGGCTGCACGGTGCAACTTGCAGCTGCACAGCCTCGCCTCCCTGCACACCCTGGGCTGGCTGCCTGCCCTCTGGGAGATGGGCGTTAACGGACATAACATTTGGCCCATCCCGGATCGTGGCCAATCTAACCATGATTCTGGACCTCCTGATGGCTGGAGGTTCAGAACCATGGTCATTTTCATCCCCGCAACAGTGGTTCACTGTGGTGAACATCTGGTGGGCAGCAAACAGACGTTACGAGACTCACGACCACCACAGGGGATTCACTGTCACAGGGGATTCACCATGGTCTCGTTTCATCTGAAATTATCCTATATCAACCACCTCACCCAAATCCACATGCTTATTTACACACTCAAAAAATTCCAAGAGATTGGTGAGGCACGACTTTCCTTTGTTGACTTTTCCTCATTATGCCATGTTTATCAATATACCCAGTAATTCTGTTTACCCAGTACTGACCTCAAGTTCACCGGTTTGTAGTTTCCAGAATTGCCTCTGGAGCCCTTTTTAAATATTGGTGTTACATTCACTACCCTTCAAACCTCAGGTACAGTGGCAGATTTTACTGATAGGTTGCAAATTACCAATAGTAGGGTCTACATTTTCATATTTGAGTTCCTTCAGAACTCTGGGGTGAATACCATTGGGTCTTGGTGATTTGTTACTATTTAGTTTGTCAATTTGCTCTCGAACCTCTTCCATAGTCACATTGTTTTGTGACATTCTTCCAATTCATCACCTACAAACATTAGTTCTGGCATGGTTATCTCCCCAACGTCTTGACAGTGAAGACTGAAGCAAAGAATTTATTCAGCTTCTCAATGTCCTGACTCCTTATCCTCCCTGAGCACCCTTTTCACCCCCTGGTCATCTAATGGCCCAACTGACTCTCTAGCAGACTTCTTGCTTCGGATGTACTTGGAAAAGTTTTTATTATTTGTTTTTGCATCTTTAGCAAGTCTCTCTTCAAATTCCCTTTTGGCCTCCTTTATTCATGTTTTACATCTAATGCTTATACTCTTTCCTATTTTCTTCATTAGGACTTGCTTTCCATTTTCTAAAGGACACCTTTTTGACTCTAATGCCCTTGTGTTCCAGTACTTTCACACTGTATTGACCCATTACAGCCAATAAGATTGCAGCATGCAAATCAGTTATCTCCAATGTCGTACCAGCCCCATTTGAGAGAAAAATGAATCATTGACCCTGGCCACATTCACAACTGCAGCAGCAAGACCCGGAATGGAAGACGCAGCAGCGGGGAGGAGCTGGAGAGCAGAAGAAGAGCCGGTGTGAATGGGGATGTACTTCAGCTTCTTTCGTACATGTCAGGGCAGGATTTTTCACCCAGACATGCACGAGGGAAGCCATGGAACATCCCCATTCACACTGGCTCTTCTTCTGCCCTCCAGCTCCTCCCTGCTAATGCGTCTTCCCTCGCGGGTCTCGCCGCCGCAGATATGAATACGGCCCCTGTCCTGTGTGTAGCCTAGTATAACCATAACAATTAGATAACAATAATAAGTGATTGATTCACTTAATCATAGCCTAAATTCTCCAATAACAGTCTATGCATGAGATTTTGATGACTTCTTATTTCATGGGAAATATGAAGAGTCTGTGCTTTTCTGCTAATAAGATCAACTGAGGAAATGAAAATGTCTGGTGTTGAGTTCTGCATTTTTAAATTAATTGTAACACTAATCCATAGAAACTCTTAAAAAATAAATTCTTCACTTTACTAAGAATTTGAAGATGCTGCAGTCTCTGCAAATAACAAAAGCCCTGTCAGTTTTAAATTCAAATTAATCTGAACCTTAACTAGAAAGCCACAAAGTCAGCCTCTCCACCATAAAAATACCTCAGCAGGTTAGTATATGTATCCTCATTCTTCACAAAGAGAAGTGGGAACTGAAATTGTTCTCTAGCTCCTTGGAGAAGATACCTCCGTGGCTCCCCATCTTTTGGATCTTGGGTTGCCTGCATAGTGACTGGATTTTAATAGGCTGAAACAGCAACAAACCTGCAAAACAGCCATAGTGTATTTTATCCTGTGCAGCTGTGCAAACAACACAATGCATTTTAAAATATTCTGTTTTAAACATGCACATGGATAATTATACTTCAAAAGGCACTCAGGAGAAAGATCTTGGAGTTGTCGTCATAATTCTTTTATGAGGATGCAAATTACTAGTGTGACTTCTCAACAGATTGGGAGCTTAATGAAACAAACAGTCTGATCCCAAGGCAAGAGCACAGTTGGAGAGGACTTCTCTTAGTCCAATCCATATTTTGGGAACTCCAGGCTATTACTAGCTTTGCATCTTGTCTGTGAGTTTTCATGGGGAAATGCTGACCAAGACAGTGAAATGTAGTATCTCCCTTTAAGGAACCCGAGTTTCATACACACTGTTGTAAATGTGGAGTAATCCCATTGAAGTCAATAGAGTTACAGCAGAGATCATAACCAGTTTCAGGAATTCTGCATGTTTGGCTGCTTTTAGACAAACGGGTCGCCGTCGCACGACCTG
Organism: Sphenodon punctatus; assembly: GCA_003113815.1. Taxonomy (NCBI): domain Eukaryota; kingdom Metazoa; phylum Chordata; class Lepidosauria; order Sphenodontia; family Sphenodontidae; genus Sphenodon; species Sphenodon punctatus. The sequence continues at coordinate 1,340,701 of QEPC01007591.1, forward strand.
CTCACGCGATATTTCAAAATCCTGCAACACAGGATTACACGAGACGGCCGGCGGGAATCACGCGCATGAAAGGCGATCACACATTATTTTCCGACCATGGATTAAATACCTCAATTGTGAGCTATTTAACTCGTGGTCGGCAAATAATGCATGACCGCCTTTCATGCGTGTGATCCCCGCCAGCCATCTCATGTAATCTCGTGCCACAGGATTTTGAAATATCGCACGAGTGGGTCACGCGATGTCGACCCGCTCATCTAAAAGCAGCCTTTGTCACCCTTATCCATGCCTTCATCACCTCGAGACTGGACTACTGCAATGCGCTCTACATGGGGCTTCCCTTGTTTCTGGTTTGGAGGCTGCAGCTGGTGCAGAATGCGGTGGCCTGTCTCCTTATGGGGACTGGGTGACGGGAGCACATAACACCAGTGCTCCGTGCTCTGCACTAGCTGCCTATAGCGTACCGAGACAGATTCAAGGTGTTGGTATTGATCTATAAAGCCCTGCACGGTCTGGGCCCCTCATACCTCGGGGACCGCCTCACCCTCCGTGCCTCAGAGCGAACCCTTCAGTCCACTGGGTGAGCCTTCTTGGAGGTCCCCTGGGTGAGACAGGCGGCTACAATGGAGAGGGCATTCTCGGTGGCTGAGCCACGACTTTGGAACTCTCTCCCAGAGGAAGCCCGCCTGGCCCCAGGTCTGCTGGCATTTCGTCGAGCCTGCAAGACCTGGCTGTTCACCCAGGCCTTTGGAGGGGAGGAGGGAAGGGTTGGGTAGTTGTGGGTATGGGGGATGTGGGGGTTGGATATGGGGACTGTTTTTAAATTTTTTGATGATGATGTTTTTTAAATATTGTTCTTTGAATTTTATTGTTATTGTTATTGTAAGCCACCCCAAGATGCCGTAGGCATGAGGGGATGGCTAAAAAATATTTATGAATAAATAAAATAAATAAATAAATAAATAAATAAATAAGTGATATAGCAAGATGTAGGGTGCAGCTTTCCAAGTGGATAGTGCTGGTACTAACACTTACTACAGGCACAAGCCACACATGTCTGTGTTAAGTGCTAGTTCTAGCCCAACCCACTTGAAGGTTCATGCTATACATGTATTAGATAGTGGTGTTACCAGACGTAATGATAAATGAGTTGCAAAGTCATCACATGTTGATTTGGTATTGTCATCATGATTACAAAGGGTGCAATCCTAGGGCTGCTTATGCCAGCCCCTACTTGCTCTGGAGGCAATGAACGCTCAAACTCAGCCATGCAGACTCCCCAAGTGTGCAGCTAGCTGTGTGGGGCAACTGCGCATTCCCTCCACTGTGACCCACTGAACCCACACATTCCGCAGGTCAGGTGATGGAGCAGGAGCCATGCCTGCTCCAGCTCCTGAGCTGTGGAGCGCTAGGGCTTGGGGGGTTGCATCGGAGGAGGCGTGCCATTGCCCTGCATAGTTAGCTGCATGCTTGGGACACCTGCATGCCTGAGCTTGCACTGGTCGATGGTATTGTGCACCTGCTGCTGGCGTAAACCAGGGTGTTAACAAACATGATGGTAGCCCACACCAGGTGGGTGTCCACCTGCCCATTTATTAGCTGTTTGCCCCCAACGGTCACATGGCCACCAGCCACCAGACCAGCCCTCACTCACAATGGGGTCCTGAGGCATGCAAAGCCTGCCATGCAGGTGAAAGCAGGCTAATGTGCACCCACATATCCACACCCCATCAGTTAGGTTGCATGCAGCATTGCTCGTGTACAGGTCCACCAGCATCATCAAGTCACAGGCAAAAAGCCTAGAGCATTCTGAGGAGTAATCACTTCCTGCCCCTCTCTCCAGACTTGCTCTCACTGACCTGTGTGCAACATTTTCAAACATGCATTCTCCCAGCTCCTCCTGTTGACAGTATCTTCTCAGTGATACTTGCAGTTTCACATTCGCTGTATTCTCCACAGCCACTTTCAGCAGCTTACATCAAGCTGGTGGAATCATTCCCGCCCCCCCCATGGGGGAGGGGGATTATATGTTTTTATAGTTTTATATTTTATTATTGATGAAGGTTGTAAGCCGACCTGTACTGCTTGTGACAGGAGGGGCAGGATATTAAATTTTAAAATTAAATAAATAAATAAATACATAAATAACATGTCTATGGCTTAGACTGACAGCCAGACAAAAGCCAGCACCACACAATTGCAGTTGCTCTCGAACTGCCAATTCTCCTACCAATGCTGCATTCCCTGGACCAAGGAAGAGACCAAGGTCTTCATTTCTCCATGGGAGGAGCAAAAGGTCTAATACCAACTGGTGATGTGCTATAGGAATGAAGCAGAGTTCCAGAAAATCTTGGTGCAAATGGCACAGCAGGGCTACACCTGGGACATGAACAAGTGCCGGCACCAGGCCAAGGCCTTGAGGTGCAAATATAAAGAAATCAGGGACAACAACTTTACCTCCAGCTGTGTGAGACAAACACGGCCCTACTGTGACCTCCTGGACCAATTCCTGTGTGCAGATGGAGCCATTTTGGCATCCCGGCTGAATAACTGTGCCTTTGCCGGGGGACAGAAGCAAGGAAATATGGCTCCCCCACTGCCCACTTCCAATACAACTGCTCCTGCTCCCACCACAGAAGCCTCAATCACAAGCAGAACTCCCTCCATGCCAGTCCCCACCACGGATCCAGTACAGGTCGAAGTGGACACAGACACCATGACTCTCAGGGTGTATCCGCTCAAGCTCAGGAACCAGCCCTTGTTTGAGTATCCACTGGAGGTTCTGGTAGAGGGCACAAAGGATCCGGATGCCACCTTTGTAGAGGAGGCATCGGAAGTGGAGGAGAATGGTAATTTAATGCATGGGGGGTGAGGGGGAGGTATTTGTGTTTACACATCTGCATGATAAAGACTTCCATTTGTTGTTATGTAATTACATGGGGGGGGGGCGTTTCTTTACTGTGCTCTCAGGTGACCATGAGAGCACAGAGGAGCAGCAGGAAAATCCCCAGGAGACAGCTCTGCTAGACAGGAACAGAAGACACAGTAAGACAATATGGTGGGCCTGCAGGCTGGCAGGGCAGCCTGTCCCATTCCATCCATCTCCAAAACGTCCCTGCTGAGCATCTTGCTGCCACAACTGAACATTGTTGCCCAGGGGAAGGTGCCCATATACCAGCCCCCACAGGTAGTTCCCACTCTGTGGAACTCAGCCACTTCTCCTGGTTTCTCCAGCAATCCAGCCCCAAAAGAAAGCACACAAGCCGTCTCTGAGCTGTGCTCATGCAGGTCAACAATTCCTGGGCCAGGCACGCCACTCCTCTGCCAGTCATTCCAGTACTCTTCCTGTGAACACTCCTCTGTGGGCGGATCTGCAGGAGGAGGATGGGGGAAATGTCCCTCACCAGTTCCACTATCTATCTATCTATCTATCTATCTATCTACAGACTAGTCTAAATACCTATCTCTATATATATTTATGTACACAAGTAATATCTATCTAAATCTAGGGGAGACAGGGGAAGGGAAAAGGAAAACTAATCTATTATCTAAGCAATTATCTATATAACTATTCTAATCTAATCTATATGTCTATAATATATATCTATGTCTAATCTATACTACCAATCTATATATAATGTACAGGGGGTGGAAAGAGCAGGGAAAGGGAGAAGGTAAAATGTAGGGTATGAGGAAGGAAAGATATTGGTAATACAATGAGGGCTAGGGAGGATTTTTTGTGTGCAAGTACCACAGTTCTGTAAACGCAACCTGACAAGCAGAGCTCTCACAGAACAGAGAGAAAAAGCCTGGCCCTCCCATTATAAAAGGTTGCAGTGCCCTTCCCCAGAGTCCCCCTGATTGGTTGTGGGAGGCAGCAGACATTGAGCAATCACAAAGTGCCATGAGATTGCTGAGGCCTGCTTGCGCTGCTCATTGGCCAGCAATACATCCATCAGATACTGCTGAGCTGCTCACCCCTCCCAACACAGGCACAGTTCAAGAGTTCAACCCTGTTTAGGGCTCTGAGATGTCCGCTCCCTCCTCCCCTCTCCACATTTTCGCTCCAAAACCCAACTGCCAGAACACTAATAATAACAACAATAACGACATTGTCATTTTTGTTATCATTGTTTTTATTGATTGTCATTTTCATTATTGCAATAATGATAATGAAAACAACATTTTTTGTTATCGTTATTGTAATAAGAAAAACAACATGTACACCCCTAGTCTCTGTGCTTACTATTGAAATTCCCAGATCTGGCTCATCTGCAAATGCCAATAGGGATGGAATGCACAGGGAAAGGAAAGGGTGAGAAATAGCTCCAGAAGGGGGTTGGGGTCCAAGGAGAGAAAGTATACAGTTTTGGTGCTGGGGGTGGGGTGGATGGGCCAGAGGAAAACACAGTGACACACAAGAAACATTTTCAATGGCTTTATTGAAAACAAAAATAGAACTGTCATTAAACTGTCACTGTTGGTAGGTGTTTGTGCTAGCATTGCGGTTGATGTGCCGGCACAAGGTGTCCTGGATCTCGCTGGCTATGTGCTGCTCCAGCTCTGCTCAATTCAGCTGGTCCAAGAACAGGGACTCTGGCTTGCCAGAGACAATTGGTGGCGGGGTCTCCAATACGGCCCCACCAGTGTCACAGATGTTGTGGAGAACGCAGGTGGTGGTGGTTAGCAGGGGGAGTGGTCTCCAGATGGAAATCAATTATTTCAGCAATTGAACTCCAATGCTGTTTTAAAAACCCCAAAGCCCTCTTCACAACAGAGTCAGTGGTGCTGAACTGTTGCTTAAAGTAATATTGTTCCAGGGTGAGGGCAATGCTGTAGGCATGGTTTCAGTGAGAATGCAGGGTCTCTGAGAACAAGGGGCTTTTTGAGCACCCTCATAAGAAACCCCTCAATGCATTTTTCAGAGTCTCATGTACATGTGACCAAAGAAGTGGGGACTGGTGAAATATACAGGCATTGTGGTTCTTCCTGGACCACCTAGCCAGCACATTCATGAACTAGGCAGTCCAATACAGCCTGGAGAACCACAGAGAAAAAACCCTTGTGACTTAAGTTGAGGTTGGCAGATGATGGCAAAATGACTCCCATTGATCACCCCTGTACAGTTCAGGGACCCCTCCTGCCAAAAAGTTCCTCATTACCTCTGTGGGGTCAACCAAATACAACACCCAGTTTTGCAGTACTTCCACCACCACTGTGAAAACTGATCGCTAAGGGTTGTAATTTCATCCTCAGCCTTATTTGAATTATGATTATATAGTTGCTCAAAAAAACCTACCCAAGTTGCTTCATCAAGCAGGGTGACTGGTTGTCTAATCTTACCACATAACTCATAGTTAATCAATGAAGAAAATTGTCGGGAGTCCTTCATGGCTGCAGCCACCCTAATTTTAGCCCATACCAAATTTACATGCTGCAGTTTTTTCTTTTTAATTAAAGTTCTATAATTGGACCTTTCTTCCAGATATTTAAATTTAAGTGGTTCAGCGTACGTTCTGATCCAATTAACCCTGGCCCGAGCAAGGGAACTCTTGGCCTTTCTACATTCTTTATCATACCATTTGCAACCCCGTTGATTTACCTGGGGAGCGTCTTGGGACAAAACATTTAAGCCCAACTCTGTTATTATAATCAAATAAAGCCTCTCCATCTAACATATAACATTTGTCCCTTTAGCCCTTATGTGAGTGCAGTGGAGGTCATGGAAATAATTGGGACTCTAAAGAGGAATAAAGCGCCTGGAGGCAATTTTATAATATCAGAAGTATTACAGGTTAGTCCAAATTTGTGGGCCCCACTGTTAGAAAATTTCTTTACACAAATTAATAGAACCAAGAGGGTCCCTAAAGAATGGGGTGCAAGTGTTATTGTTCCGGTATTTTAAAAAGGAGATCTGAAAGACCCTTGCTATTGTCCCATAAGTTTATTGTCTGTAGTTGGGAAAATGTATGCCAAATTACTTTTTAAACACCTAGAGGACTGGGCCTATACCAATGATCTTATTCCAGAAGAGCAGTTCGGCTTCCGCAGGGGTTATTCCACAATGGACAACTGTTTTATTTTGTCCCAAATTATAGTTAAATATGTTAAAGTGAGAGCTGGGCAACTGTTTTTGGCATTTAGTGACCTGAAGAAGGCCTTTGATTCGATTTCAAGGGAGAAGCTGTGGCGTAAATTACATAATTTTGGCACAAATGAGGACTTGTTAGCTCTAATAGTTCAGAAGCATACGGGTAACCAAACAAGGATTAGGCTGGGAAGAGGCAGTCATGAGAGGGGTCAGACAAGGATGCGTCCTTGCCCCCTTACTTTTCAATATATATTTAGGTGATTTTGTTAAGGCTTTGAAGACTGATAAGAATTATCCTCCAAAAGTTAAAAATAGGGCAGTTGTATCGCTATTGTATGCTGATGATATCATCTTAATGTCTCAAACTAGAAGTGGGTTGTGTAATCAATTGGAGAAGTTACTAGAATACTGTATTGAAAATGAACTCGAGGTTAATTTTGGTAAATCCCATATCATGGCAATGGGGAAAGGAATGTGTAAGAACTCCTGGAAAATAAAGGGGAACTAATTTCACCAGGTGGACTCCTATGTGTACCTTGGAATTACTTTTTCAAGAAAGGGAGGTAGGGAAAGGCATAAAAAGCAAATAATATTGAAGGCTAACACAGTTTCTAAAGGAATACTTAGGTTAGCTGCACGTTCTGAAGGAGTTAAAACTTCTGATGTTCTAAGTGTTTATAGAGCCAAGGTTCACCAGTTACTGACCTATGGAGCAGAGGTGATACCTATGTATAACTGTGGGTATTTTCAGACGTCACGGGCAGGCGGTTCACCACAGCGAACCCCCAGGGGGGGTGAATAGCACAACCGCGGCCCGGGGTGGAAAAACGACCCAAACAGACGTGACGGGACCGGGACCACGGCCAGGAACCGGGCCGAACCATCGTGGACTGGGGCAGCACAACAGATGTGCAGCCGAACCCCCGCCGGGTGCAAAACACCCACACGGCACCGGGCAGGGGCGGGACACAGACATGGCCACCTGAGGGCAAACGAAGCCAAAAGGCACACAAGGGAATGCCCACACAAGGGAAACGGGAAGGGAGGGGGGAAGAGGGAGAACAGACTGACAGCCGACACACACAGTGGACCCGCAGCGGGACACACTGCACGACCGCACGCCCGGGCACACACACACACAAGGGAAAGGTTGGGAAGGGGGGGCAGGGATGCCTGGAACACACCATGAGGAACAATGGGAGGGACGAGGGGGGGCACCGCCAAGGGGCAAGGCACAGGCAGCAGCAACCCCCACCCC
>QEPC01007591.1:1353550-1373084 GCA_003113815.1 Sphenodon punctatus
GGGGGGGTCTCCCGTGCCCCCTGGTCCCCCCCCTTGTTCCCCCTTACCCTTTTCCTGGGTGCCTCCTCCGGGCCCGTTCTGCCCGCTGTCCCTGGGGCATCATGACCCAGCTGCAGCTGTGGGCGTTGTGTCTGGGCCGCCTCCCTGGTTGGGTGCACCCGTGGGCCCCCTTCCTCTGCCTGTGCCCCCTCCATCTGCATCGCTGGGCCTGCCTGCCCCTCCTCCGGCTCCTGCCCCGCCACTGTCACTGTCTGTGCCTCCACTGTCTTCCGCCTCCCTCCTCGCTCCATCCCGCCACGCTTGCTTGCTGCCGATTTCGCTTTAAATCTCCCTCCGGTGGTTGTGTTGTTGCTGGTTGCCCGGCAGCGACGCTGCATGCCTTGTCCCCAGCTGGGGCTCATTTCATTTGGTTCCGCGCGGGATTGGCATCCAGATGTTACTTTTGGTTGGTTCCCGGTGGAGGTCCGTTTGACCACGCTTCCCGGGACCTTCCCCCGGCTAGCCCAGGAAGCGTGGTTGAAATTGGCCCCATGTGCGTATTGAGCGTGATGAACATCTGGTGCGTGCCGAACAGACGTTCAGGGCCCTTTGGCCCCCCCGCGGGGTTGAGCGTGGTTCACTGTGGTTGAGCGTGATCTCGTAACGTCTGAAAATACCCTGTGATGCCCTTGAGGTGGTTCAAAATAAATTTCTGAGAGGGGTATTGAGAACACCCCAAGGTATTCCGGCAGCGGTTGTTAGAGCAGAGACGGGCATACTTTCTATTGCTTGTGCTGGGAGGCAGGCTTCCTTGGGATTTTGGATAAGGGTAATTAATCATAGCAGTACTGACTTGCCTGCTATTTGTCTGGGGGAGGAATTGGAGCATGGTAGTGCACCTTACTATCTTTGGTTAATGCAAATAATGCTGCATTTGAATCTGCTGGGCTTTTCATTTTCCTACCTTTTGGGGGAAAATGTGTTACAGCAGAAGAGCCTGGTATGTCTTAGAGCAATAGATATCACCAAGCAGGAGGACTTGCTTGTCCCATATTACCATCATTTAAAGCAATTGCATAAACTTGAGGTTTATCTGGACAATTTGAGTAATCCTACACTCCACCGAATATTTACACAATTGCGTTTTCAGAATTTCAATTCAGCAGTTTTCACAGGTCCGTATAGTGGTGTTCCTTATCAGGAGTGAATTTGCCCCTGTGGGACTACAGAAATAGAAGATCTCCATCACTTTTTACTCAATTGTCTGTTGTATGAAAATATAAGCTTTATTTGGTTAAATCCCTTGTGGGAAGGGAGGAATTTCATCCCTGCCCCGCAGAGGGTGGATTTTTTGCTCACTACACGCGATATGAATATTATGAGATCTGTGGCATCTTTTGCGCTGTTGGCTATGAAGATACGAGATGAAGTATTAGTATAGTTTTAATTTATTTTTATGATTGTAATATTTAGTGTATTTTTTTAATTTGTGTAACCTCTAGTTGGATGAGTACATACTGTATTATGAGAATGATGAGTTTTTTTACTTTTGGGGATATTGTTTTACAAATGTATTATACAGCCATCTGTTATGTCCTTGGTAGGCCATGGCAAAAGCTAGACCCTTATTAAATAAGCTGACAGACTGCACAGGGGCATTGCATGTGCCAGTGAAGTTCATATTTAGACATTTAGACTGTGACAACATTCGTAAGTATGGTGCCTAGTTGCTCATCATGGAGGATCCAATCCCAAATTTCTGGGTGACAGAGCAACAGACATCGGAAGTGATGAACTTGCAGATGGTGATGGCAACATGCTTCTCCATGGGGATGGGTGATACTGTGACCTCATCATTGTGCTCTCTTTCTCCAGCCACGGCCTGACAATCTCAGCTATCTGCAGGGCGAGAGGATGGGGCATCCTAATGTTTGCAACCCACTTTGCATCTCCCCATGAAGACAGCATTTTCTCCCACCAGTCCATGCTTTTCTCCTTGACCCAAACCAGCGTCATAGTGGGTACCATCCTACAAATGCATTGGCAACGGAAGCCACTTCTCCTGACAGGTACCTCTCAGGACACATCAGATCCTCTTACATAAGAACATAAGTAGTGCCATACTGAGTCAGGACAATGGTCCCAGCATCCTGTCCTCCAACAGTGGCCAATATCGATCACATGGGAGAAGAACCAATGGTCACAATGAGCAATCCATTCCCCGTTGCTCACTCCCAGCTCTCAACAGTAAGAACTTCATCCTGAAAGCTACTTGGTTAATAGCTATTAATGTGTCATGTATCCCATATAAAAAGCATATATTTTATTGGCCATCTGTGTTTCAATATATTGAACTTTAGAATAGGCCTTTGAATGGTCAATTTCTAATGAACTCTCTCTAGAATGTCCTTTTAGCTGTAATCTGGGAGAAGAGATACAATCAGTCTGTCTCTCTTAAAAAATCAACATTCACTGTTGACCAGAGTCAAGGGATGTGACTCCCAAGCAGGGCAGGAAAAGGCCTTGTTTGTCTGGATCTTAGTCATTGTTAAATCCTATCTCAAATGATAGCCACCTTTTTAGTATGTATCAACAGATTTTTTACTATGTACTTTGAGAAAACTTCATTGTCATCTGTCTTGACCTGACGTCATCTAATCTTACTTCTAAGCATTTTTACTCCATAAAGAGGGAGAGGAAACACTGGTTCTTTAGAAAGTTCCTTCCTTGGAGTTTTCTCAACTTTATATAACATATGGGACACAGGACAGGGTGAATATGAAAGTATATTCTTTTGATGCATTGAGCCAATAATAGTTAAAGCATATGTTCCGCATATCTTATAGATGTTAAGATCTTTGAACTTGTAACAAAACTGTTCCTTGAACAGAAATGTCTTTTTAAATCATGTATTTGTAACGAACACTGTTTCTCTTTTGTACCATGTTTTTATTTGAACTTAAGTAAACTATGATTTATATATTTATAACATTCTTTGTCTCATGGCCTCATTTATAAATAATATTGTCTTTACAATACTTTGCTGAGCTGGTTAGGCTTTTAAGCACAGTGTAAACTGAGTTTCCACATGTTGGAAAAGAGCGCCCTATATCCAGACCAGATTATGTCAGGCCTGGACCACTAAGCGCATTTTCCCTTTGAGGAAACTGAGGCACAACGTGACAAATGGACCTACTCTCTAAGAACGTATCCAGCTCTTTTAAAACCCAGCTATACTTCTGGCCTTGACAATGTCCTCTGGCAACAAATTCCATAAATTAATTATGCGTTGAGTGAAAAAGTAATTCCTTTTATTTGTTTTAAATCTGCTGGAAATTAGTTTCATGGAGTGTCCCCTAGTTCTAGTACTATTTGAGAGGGGGAATAATCATTCCCTATCTACTCGTTTCACACCCTCTATCATGTCTCCTCTCAGTCTTCTCTTCTCTAATCTGAAGAGACCAGCTTCTCAAGCCTCTCTTTGTACGGAAGCCATTCCATAACCTTTATCATTTTTGTTGCCCTTCTCTGTACCTTTTCTAGTTCAGCTATGTCTTTTTGAGGTCGGGCAACCAAGAATACACACAATATTCCAGGTACCGTAGTACCATTGGTTTGAATAGAGGCATTATGACATCCTCAGTTTTATTCTCTATCACTTTGCAAATAACTCCTAACATTCTGTTTGCTTTTTTGACTGCTGCTGCACATTGGGCTGAGGATTTCAGTGTATTGTCCACAATCACTCCCAGATCCTTTTCCTGAATGGTAACTCCTAGCTTGGTATCCAGCATTGTGTACTCATAGTTTGGATTATTTTTCCCTCTGTGCATAACTTTGCACTTGTTCACGTTAAATCTCATCTGCCATTTAGATGCCCAAGCACCTAGTCTCATAATATACTGTTGCAGATCTTCACAGTCTGTCCGTGTTTTAACTACCTTCAATAACTTGGTGTCATCTGCAAATTTGATCACCTCACTCTTAACGCCGTTTTCCAGATCATTAATGAATACATTAAAGAGCACTTGTCCCAATACAGATCCCCAGGGTACATCATTTTTTAAATCTCTCCATTTTTAAAATGGGCCATTTAGTCGTACTCTGTGCTTCCTATCGTTTAACCAGTTATTGATCCAAAGTAAGACACTAACTCCTATCCCATGAGTTTTTAATTTTCTCAAGAGTCTTATGTGAGACCTTATCAAATGCTTTCTGGAAATCCAAGTACACTATATCTACCGGGTCTCCCTTGTCCACATGCTTATTTGCATCCTCAGTGAATTCCAACAGATTAGTGAGGCATGACTTACCTTTGCTAAATCCATGTTGACTCTTCCACATTAAGCCACATTTATCAACATGCCCAGCGATTCTGTTCTTAATGATAGTTTCCACCATTTTGCCTGGAACAGACGTCAAGCTTACTGGTCTGTAGTTTTCAAGATCACTACTGGATACCTTTTTAAATAGCGGGGTTACATTTGCCACACTCCAGTCCTCCAGTACAGTGGCAGATTTTAGCAATAGGTTACAAATTACTAATAGTAGGTCTGCAATTTCATATCTGAGTTTCTTCAGAATTCACAACTTTAGTCTTCCCCAATGCAGTCTGTGTTGCTGGAGGTAGGCAAGAACATGGCACTGAAGCAGGAGTCACCTCTGAGGTATAGTGCACCCATTATTCCAGCCACAGATCAAGCAAGAGCCTTCCTGTGCCTTGAAATCACATTGCACCAATGACAACAGAAGGCTTGGATCTGTTGGATCACTTACAGGTTCTGCTCAGCAGTGGTAATGAAGGCCCTAGAGCATGATAACACTCTTGGCCTGTGTCTCCATCACTGCGGTACCAGCATTGTGAACTCTGCAGACCACACACCAAATGTTTTGAACAGCTTAAAGATCTGGGCAGCTGCTGAGCTAGAACTGGCTATGTGCCACAAACAAGTCACTATTGGTCACGTGTCCTCACAGGACTTGCTGCATGCTGAGTGTCCATGAGCTGGTTTGGGCTGCTATTGGTTGAAAAGGTTTTTGCAAAGCTTATGTTTGGTGCGTGAATTACTGCACCTGCACTGCCAATCCAGGGGGGCTATTAAAGTGCATAGAAACTTCTGTCACAAGCACATCTGCACAGGTCAACTCATCTAAAAATGTTACAGAAATTAGCACCACAGAATTTTTAATTGGCATGGTGTCAGGACCAACCTCCGGGGTCATTCCCCGCAGCGCCGCTGGTGGCTGCCCCTGAAGCACCAACTTCCAACATCGAGCCCCGCAGCTGGGCCACTCCCCCCTCCCCACCAGTACAGCATCAGATTCGGTGGTTGCCCAGCAACCGCCGCAACAAGTGCCTACCAAAGGACTGCCTCCCGATGTTGTGCGGAGCACGTGGCCAACAATGCTTTGCCACTCCCTGTGACTCCAGGCATGCCAGGAGGGCATGGCCTCCTCCTTAAATGCTGGCGCTGTGAGGCACACAGCGCTGGTGATCTGTTCTAGACTGGCCCCCTTGTGTGTTTTGTGAAAGGAGAGGACAGACGTGGATCTTGGTTTAGCTTTGTTCCCTTTGCCCCCTATTCCCCATGGACAACTGAGGGAGTGCTTTGGGTGCCTGAGTGATTGTGTGAGTGCACCCTGCCCCTCCTTCTGCCCTATTTTCCTGAGAACGTGACTTAGAGAAACTGTGGTGCTTGCAGCAAGAGTGAGTCTGCCTTCCCCTCCCTGGGAAGTCCTACCCCATCCCTCTTCCCCATACAAGTTATCTTGTTCCCTCCTTACTACCCTGGGACCCAGATCCTCCTTCCCCCCACCCTCATCACCACCTTCCCTACCCCCTGGAGTGGCTGCGGTACATGTGTGTTGGGTGGTGGGAGAGGAGGAGCATTCCTGCACAGGTTACCCATCACCCAATGATGATAGTGGCCTAATCCCTCATGGATTTAAAGGCCAACACACTATCCTGTTGGGCATTCTGAGACTCATGAGTGAAACCGGGAAACTGGGCTAGGTCATTACCTCCTGGGAAGAGTGCCTGGATTTCCATGGGTGACTGGGTCCCTTATCTTTCTGTCATCCCCTCAATTCCCCCGTCCCTGTGACAGATGGGGGGAACCATTGAATGTTAAGAAATGGGCAGGTTTGAGACTGAACATGCACCGAACCAGCTAGCTACGGGGAGCCTGAGCTCCAGCAGAGCCACCGACAAATAGCTCCAAAAATCCACAAAGCAGCTCTGAAAAAGCCAAAAGAACAAAACAGATGCCTAAAAGAGGCAGACGGGAAGGCAACTGTAAAGAAAAAATTGTGATTACACGCTTCTACTCATTGCAAATGCAAACGGGAGAAGTGAAGGAAGTACCTGCCCCTGGAGAGAAAATGGCATCCAGCAGGACCCAAACAGAGCCCGTGGAAAAACAACAACATGAAGCAGATCAGGTAGTGAGAATCCTGTTCAAAATTAAAAAGGACTTGGCCAAGGCTGACACAGACAGAGAAAAAATACTGAGGGAAATGGCAAAAATGCAGGCAGACATTGAAGTGGGGAAAAAGAAAACAGAGGGGCTGAATAAAAGAATAGATATAGCAGAGGAAAGAATCTCCTCCATGGAAGATCAGTCAGTGAAATCAGTAGATCAGACTGAAAATCTACAAAAACAAGTTTTCTGGCCAAGAGAAAAGATAGAGGATCTGGAAAACAGATCAAGAAGATCCAACCTGTGCATAGTGGAAATCAAGGAAGGTGCAGAGTCAAGGGGAATGAAGGAACTAATTTGGGAAATACTTGAGGCAGGATTCCCTGAAGTGCCAAGGTTGCACAAGCCAAAAATAGACAGAGCGCGCAGGACAGGGCACCCACCCCGAAACAACACAGACCCCATGAATAATTCTGATTAAATGTACTTATTATCAAGATAAGGAGGAGATCTTAAGACTGGCCAGGAAAAAATGACAACAGTTGGAATTTAACATGGAGAAAATAAAAATATTCCCTGATTACTCCCAGGAAACTATGCGCAAGAGAAGAGGATGGATTAAATATACGGGGATCTTAACAGAGAGAGGATTACAGCCTCAACTCTGGATACCAGAAAAACTGGCAATAATTCAAAATGGAAAATGAAAAATCTTCTCAGAGACTGAGGATCTAGAAATGTTTATACATGCACAGGGGACAGTACAAGAGGGGAACGTACGGAGAGCTCAGGAGCAGAGATGAAGGGACAGACATTTGCATAATGGAATGAGGGGTATTAGGCTGACAAAGCAAATAGTCATAATGATACTTGGGCTTTTGAAAAGATAAAGAAAGGGCTAGAGAAGGCATTACAAGGAGCTTTATAGATAAGGAGTAAAATAATGAGTGGGAGGGTTCGCTCCCCCAACTAAGGCAGCTCTAAGAGCTGAAAGGCATAACAAATAGAGGGCAGTTAAATTTGGCATTTGAGTTGGGAAAAAAACCCAGATCAGTCTCTCAATGGGTTGGAAAGCAGGGAAGGAATGAGGGAGGAAGGGAAGAAGAAGAATAAAAAGGAAAAAAAAGGGAACGCAAAGGAGGTTATATGGTTCAAGGTTCGTTTTGGTTACAAAGGTTTGGTTATATCCAAATGGCATAATACAAGGGAAAAACAGATGCCTAGATAGGCAAAGCAAAAGAAAACTGCAAGGTGCAAAAGAACATACATGGATCAAATAAAAATTATGACATTGAATGTGAAGGGGCTGAACACTCCTATCAAGAGAAAGAGAGTGAAACAACTACTAATTGACAAGGACATAGATGTCTTTTTTTTTCAGGAGACCCATTTGAAACAAGAAGACATTGTAAGGTTTCAACATAAAAAAATTAAATACATTTTCTCATCCTCAGCACAGAAAAAAAAGGCAGGAGTAATAATAGGGATTGCTGGGAAATGGTCTTTTGAACACAAAAACACGACCAAGGACAGGGACGGCTGATTCCTAATGGTTAATGGGAAATTAGAAGGGAAAAAAGTAAGTCTAGTGAACCTGTACGCCCCAAATGAGGCAATTCCTGCAAGAAGCCATTAAAAAGATAAGGGGGAACTATTTTGGAACAGTTATAATGCAGGGAGATTTGAACATGCCTCTTTCACAACTAGATCACTCAAGAGGAATCAAGCTGAAACACTGGCAGGAAAGTATCATAAGGGAATTTATATCTAACAATTTGATTGATGCATGGAGGTATTGGAATCCCAAAATAAGAGAATACACATTTCACTCCCATATACACAATACAGCAATACGAATAGATCACATCTGGGTAGATAGGGCACTCTTAGTAAGATGTACAAACAGCTATATTCTCCCTGTAGTTTTAACAGATCACCATGCCATAATCTCCACAATAAAATGGGGAAGAGATATCCCAGGACCTACACGAATGTGGCAATTAGATAAGGCCACAATCAAAGATCCCAAAATCAGGGAAGCAGTGGCAAATAATATAACAGAATATTTTGAAATTAATATCAATTCTGTTTCCTCCCAGCAAACTGTCTGGGAAGTGGCAAAGGCTACTATTAGAGGGGCGTGTATTGCATTAGGAGCCCAGAGGTGTAAAGAAAAAAGAGCGTATATTACAGATTTATATGCACAAATGAAAAAAATAGAATTCATAAATAAAATTAACCCTACTCAGACAACGAAACAAGAATTGATAAAAATCAGGAATTTGATAAACACACATGAAATAGAAAAGACAACCAGGAAATTAAATATATTAAGAGTTTTTATTTTGAACACAGTCATAAAACAGGAAGAGCCCTGGCAAACATGGTCAAGACACAAAAAAACAAAACAAAAATAATGGAAAGACAAAAAAAAGACAAAAAATTGACAAACACAGAAGAAATACAGGCGGCCTTTCTAGAATTCTGTGTAAAGCTGTATTCTTCATCCAACCCCGATCCTGCAAAAATAGAATCTTTTTGAGGAAAGTATAAATTTCCAAAAGTAAACCCCTCGCAGCTTAGCTTTCTTAACTCCCCCATTCAGATAGAAGAAGTGAAAGAAACAATCAAAGCACTATCAAAAAACAAGGCCTGTGGACCAGACGGCTATCCTGTGGAATTTTACCACACGTATGTGGAGCTTTTGGCTCCACATCTAACAGATTTGTACAATGGTATCTTAAAAGAAGGCAAGATGCCGCCAACTTTTTATGAGGCAACAGTCACCTTGATACATAAGCAGGGCAGACCAAAGGAACACTGTGACATTCAACACCTATGATGCCTCCCTATATCTCCCTCACCCCCTCGCCCTCTATCACCTCCCTCCTTCTAGCCTTTCTCACGCACCCCCTCCTTCTCCCTCGTCCATCACCAGCGGCCTTTCTCCAGCCAACCTACCCCTTATTCTCACCCACGCCCATCCCCCCTCCCCACCCTCATCCCCCCTTACCCATTCCCCCTAGGCCCAAACCCGCGACACCCAGGTGTTCCACAGACCATTGTGGCCAATACGAGGCCAGTGCACGACTCACACCCCGCAAACCAGGCCGTTCCCCATCCCCCAACCTCATCCGCATCCCGTGCCTTCCCAAACACCAATTGCCTTTTTCCTGCTCCCTCTGGAACTGCCGCTCATCCGTGGCTAAAGCTCCCTTCATCCACGATCTCTTCCTCTCTCGCCCCTTTCAACTCCTTGCTCTTACAGAAACCTGGATCACGCCCTCCAACTCTGTTACCCCGGCCGCTCTATGCTCCGGGGGCCTGTCGTTCTCTCACCGCCCCCGCCCTGAAGGCCTGGGTGGTGGTGTGGGCTTACTCCTTGCTAAGCACTGCCAATTCAAAACCCTCTCCCCTCCTCCCTCCCCCTCCTTCCCTTCCTTTGAGGCCCACTCTGTGCGCTTATACTCCCCTCTACACCTTCGGGTTGCTGTCATCTACCGCCCCCCGGGTTCCCTCTCCTCTTTCCTCCCGGACTTTGAATCCTGGCTCACCTTCTTCCTCTCCGATGATATCCCCACTCTTATCCTTGGTGATTTCAACATTCACGTTGACACGCCCTCCGCCCCCTCTGTTTCCCGCTTTCTCTCTCTCGCTTCCTCCTTTAATCTCCGACTCTGGACCGACTCCCCCACTCATACTGACGGCCATTCCCTCGACCTCGTCTTCACTCGAAACTGTTCTCTAACTGACCTCTCCTTTGACCCCTTCCCTAGTTCTGATCACTTCCTCGGCTCCTTCAGCCTTTCCCACCGACCCCCCTCCGCCTCCCCCTCTATGCGCCCCTTCCGCAATATGCAGGCCCTTACTCCCTCGGAGTTTGCCGCACATCTTTCCCCCCTTCTCCCCCCCGTTTTCGCCTCCTCCTCCCCTGACTCTGCTGTCTCTGCTCTCAACGCTTCTCTCTCCTCGACCCTTGACTCTCTTGCCCCCCCCTCTGCTCGCCCCGTCCGCCCCCTCGACCCCCGCCCCTGGCTTACCCCTGCCATCCGCTACCTCCGCTCCTGCGCCCGGGCTGCCGAACGCCTCTGGCGCAAATCCCGCTCCCTCCCTGACTTCCTCCATTACAAATTCTCCCTCTCCTCCCTCTCCTCGGCTATCTCCCTAGCTAGGCAGCGCTATTATGCCTCTAGGATCGAATCTTTCTCCCGCGACCCTCGCCGCCTTTTCTCTACTTTCGACTCCCTTCTCAAACCCCCCTGCCCTCCCCCGCCCTCTTCCCTTGCTGCTCGGGATCTTGCGTCGTTCTTCACCTCCAAGATTGACAAGATCCGTCGGGATATTGCCTCCCGCCCCCCTCCGCCCCCCGCTCCCCTCCCGCCCCCTCCCCCGCCCCCCTCCCTCCTCGCATCCTTCCCTCCTGCCTCTCTCCAGGAAATCTCTGCTCTTCTCTCTTCATCCAACCCCTCCACCTGCCCCCTTGACCCGATCCCCTCCCGCCTCCTGACCTCTATTGCTCCCACTGTCGCTCCCCCCCTTCTGCATGTTGTCAATCTCTCCCTTTCCACAGGCTCCTTCCCCTCTGCCTTCAAACATGCCACTGTCTCCCCCATCCTCAAAAAGCCTACCCTGGACCCTTTCGATCCCTCTAGTTACCGGCCGGTCTCCCTCCTTCCCTTTGCTTCGAAGCTCCTGGAACGTGTCGTCTACTCCCGCTGCCTGAACCTCCTCTCTGCCAACTCCTCCCTCGACCCTCTCCAGTCCGGCTTCCGCCCCCTCCACTCTACTGAAACTGCCCTGGCCAAGATCACCAATGATCTACTTGTCGCTAAA
The DNA here is from genome assembly GCA_003113815.1 of Sphenodon punctatus. Lineage (NCBI taxonomy): Eukaryota > Metazoa > Chordata > Lepidosauria > Sphenodontia > Sphenodontidae > Sphenodon > Sphenodon punctatus. The sequence goes on from QEPC01007591.1 coordinate 1,364,782, forward strand.
TCGAAGCGCCACTACTCCGTTCTTGTCCTCCTTGACCTCTCTGCCGCCTTTGACACTGTCGACCACTCGCTCCTCTTGGACTCCCTTTACTCTTTGGGCTTCCGTGGCTCTGTCTTTGACTGGTTCTCCTCCTACCTCTCTGACCGCTCCTTTAATGTCTCCCTCCCCGAGTCGACCTCCCCCTCCCTTCCCCTCTCGGTTGGGGTTCCCCAAGGTTCTGTCCTTGGCCCTCTCCTCTTCTCTATCTACACCCGGTCCCTTGGTGAAATTATTGCCTCCCACGGGTTCCAATACCATCTCTATGCTGATGACACCCAACTCTATCTCTCTACCCCCTCTCTCTCCTCCTCTGTCCGCTCACGCCTCGTCGACTGCCTCTCTGATATCTCCGCCTGGATGTCCCGACGCCAACTCAAACTGAACATGGCCAAGACTGAACTCCTCATTTTTCCTCCCTCCCCCTCCTCTCCCTCTGACCTGACCGTCTGCATTGATGGGGTCACCATCCGTCCTGTTCTCCGTGCCCGCAGCTTGGGCTTCATTTTTGACACGCACCTCTCCTTTAAACCTTACATTGACTCTGTGGCCAAATCCTGCCGATTCGCTCTCCTCAACATTGCCCGCATTCGCCCCTTTCTATCTGTCTCCTCGGCCAAAATCCTTGTTCATGCCATGGTTATCTCTCGCCTCGACTACTGCAACCTCCTCCTTGCTGGCCTCCCTCGCTCCCACCTGTCCCCCCTTGTGGCGATCCAAAACTCTGCCGCCAAGGTCATTCACTCTGCCCGTCGCTTCGACCATGTGACGCCTCTCCTCCTCTCCCTTCACTGGCTCCCCCTTCCTGAACGTATCCTGTTCAAACTCCTGGTTTTCACGTTCAAATCGCTCCATGACCAAGCTCCCCCTTACCTCTCGGACCTAATCGCCCTACGCGCTCCTGCGCGCGCTCTCCGCTCTTCCGCTGTCCCCTCCCTCGCTCTCCCTCGCTTCTCCTGCTCGCCCAACCGCCTTCGTCCCTTCTCCCTCGCTGCCCCGCATGCCTGGAACTCCCTCCCTGCCGACGTCCGCCTCGCCTCCTCCCTCCGCTCCTTCAAATCCCTCCTCAAGACCCACCTTTTCCATGCTGCCTTTCCCAATGCCCTCTAGTCTTTCCCCTTGCTCTTACTGTCAGCCCTCCTCTGCTGACTGCTGCTACCGACCACCTTGTAACCAAGCCAAGTACACGCACCTGAGACTTCGCATCCGCCTGAATGTTTGTTTGTCTTCTCCCATGTCTCTCCCGCTGTCCCCTCTCCTTGTCTCCCCCTCCTTGTCTTTTAGATTGTAAGCCACAGGTAGGGACCGCATCTGATTGTATGTTCTGTACAGCGCCAGGTTGCAACTGGCGCTTTATAAATGTTTAATAATAATAATAATAATAAATTACAGACCCATATCATTATTAAATGTGGATTGGATTATAAAATATTCACCAAAATACTGGCCACCAAATTGGCAGCAATTATTACAGAAATAATACACCCCGACCAAGTGGAATTCAAGTCTGTCCCTGGGTAGACTGGCGACCAAGTCTGTCCCTGGGTAGACTGGGGACAGACAACATTAGAAGAGCGATCAATCTGATATACCACATGCAAACAAAAAACATCCCCTCAATTATAGTATCGGCAGATGCCCAGAAAGCTTTTGAGTCCGTGAAAATAAAATGCTTGATAGCTACACTACAGAAAATGGGATTTGATGGAAACTTTCTACAATGGATCAAAGCAATATATTTGAAACCAGAGGCCAATCTACTAATCAATGGGTCACTCTCCAAATGATTCTGCTTGGGGAGGGGAACACGTCAGGGTTGCCCACTTTCACCACTGTTGTTTGATATCGTACTGGAGGTGTTAGCAACAGCCATCAGACAGGAACATGAAATCAAAGGAATAACTGTGGGGGATATACAACATAAAGTAGCACTGTATGCTGATGATATGCTCATGTTTTTGACAGAACCAATTAAATCGGTACCCCCGTTATTAAAATTAATACAGGAATTTGGAAAGATATCGGGATACAAAATTAACTATGGAAAATCCAATACCTTAATAGTGGGGGCAGAAGGAGAGCAAATAACCCAAATAAGAAAAGCAATCCCATTTCCAGAAATGGAAAGGGGTCTTAACTACCATGGGGTACAAATAACTAAACAAGTAAAGGATCTATACAGGGAAAATTTCATACCCTTAGTCAAACAGACTAGAGATGAAAAGCAGAGTTGGAGCAAACTAGCAATGTCATGGATGGGGGAAATGAACATTTTAAAAATGATCATGCTGCCCAAAATATTATACAAACTAATGGCACTCCCTATTGCCATACCAGAGCAATTTTTTAGACAATGTAATAGAACAATGCTCGAATTTATCTGGAGCAACAAAAAAACCCGAATCCGAAAGAAAACCCTACACGAGCCAAAAAATTGGGAGAAATTAATCTACCTGATATACAACTCTACTATAGGGCAGCAGTGCTAAATACACTACGAATTAGTACAACAGTGAAAAGGCCCCTTCATGGATACACTTAGAAAAACAAATACTACACATAGACAACTTTAAACACTTCTTAACCGACAAAAGAAAAATTAATAGAAAAATCTGGAACAAACACCCATTCGCAGGAGTCATAATGAGAGAATGGGAAACAGTGGTAAAAAAAATAAAGGGGAAAAGGGAAGCTTCACCATACACAGATATTTGTAGATACCAATCAGACACATTAGCCTGGGCTCCCAGCCTAGAAAAAAAAACTAAAAGAGAAAGGAATTAAGAAAGCAGGTCAACTCTTCTTAAAGGGCAAACTTATAACGTTACAGAAATGCGAGGAAATAGTGCAGAGTAGAGTGGACATTTTTCAGTACTCTCAATTAAAAAGTCTCTTTACAGATAAAGGAGAAATTGAACACTTCAGCAGGGATCCCCATGACATTGGAAAAATTGTGTTTGAATACACTGCTAACAGAGGTAGATTATCCAGAATATACCAGGGATTACCAAAAATTTGGTTTAACAAGGAGTGTACATACATAGTTAAATGGGAGGAAGAGCTAAATAAATCTATAGATGAAAAAATCAAGAAAGAAATTTGGAACCATACGCATAGCTGTGCATCATCCCTGCAATTCAGGGAAATTCAAATAAAGCTGGTAATGCGGTACTATCTTACCCCAGTAAGAATGGAAAAGATGGGTGGCACGGAAGGGGGTCTCTGCTGGAGAAAATGTGGGGAATGGGCTACATATATCCACTTCTGGTGGAACTGTACAGTGATACAACCTCTATGGAGAGGGGTCTGGAACTTGATGAATAAAATGACCAAGGAGTTATACCATTTACACATGACATTGGGCTCTTGGGGTTATATCCGGCTGCGGAGTGGATACAAAGATATGCCACAGCATGTTGTGTGTGGTAGCTAACTTGATAGCAAGAAAATAGAAGGCAGAACAGGAACTCACCATTACAGAGTGGATGAATCTGATGTGGTACCTATTCACAATGGAAAAAATAGTTGCAAGCATTAAGGACAAGAGGGAGGACTTTGTAACGATGTGGCTGCCATGTATGGACGTTATGCAAAAGGATGGAATCAAAGAAGACGAGATGTCATTCTTATTTGGCTTTTACATATAAATGGAATACTGGAATCAACACCTTGTGAAGCTATTAGACCAGTTGGAGGTTAAGTGTTCAAGTTAAATTATAAAAGTTACCTTTTGTTAATGAGAGGGAACCCTCAAATGAGGGAATAGATGTATGTAAACACAAAATCAAGGATATATACATGGTTAGGATAGAGTAGTATTGCAGAAGCTATTTGTAATATTGAAAAGAGGAACGGTTGTGTAAGAAAGCATATGACACGGATTTGCAATATGAATGTGTGAAATGGAAAGAAATAAAAGGTGATATTTTTTTTTTTAAATGGGCAGGTGAGGAGATCTGCAAGGTAATGAAGTTCACTGTGCTTGGAATGTATGTGAGGGCAGAGCTTCCCATTGGTTAAAGCTACTCCAATTTTTTTAAATTAATATTTTGAAAGTAACAATTTTTGCTTGCAACAAGCATGAGGGGTCACAATGCCATAGAAAACTTTTGTTGTGGGTTGTTTGCCAAGGAAAGCCAAATGGCTTCATCTTTGGTCTGTGCCGGGTGCTGTGGCTGCCTGGGTATGGGGCCCAGAGAAGTTNTCGGCAGATGCCCAGAAAGCTTTTGAGTCCGTGAAAATAAAATGCTTGATAGCTACACTACAGAAAATGGGATTTGATGGAAACTTTCTACAATGGATCAAAGCAATATATTTGAAACCAGAGGCCAATCTACTAATCAATGGGTCACTCTCCAAATGATTCTGCTTGGGGAGGGGAACACGTCAGGGTTGCCCACTTTCACCACTGTTGTTTGATATCGTACTGGAGGTGTTAGCAACAGCCATCAGACAGGAACATGAAATCAAAGGAATAACTGTGGGGGATATACAACATAAAGTAGCACTGTATGCTGATGATATGCTCATGTTTTTGACAGAACCAATTAAATCGGTACCCCCGTTATTAAAATTAATACAGGAATTTGGAAAGATATCGGGATACAAAATTAACTATGGAAAATCCAATACCTTAATAGTGGGGGCAGAAGGAGAGCAAATAACCCAAATAAGAAAAGCAATCCCATTTCCAGAAATGGAAAGGGGTCTTAACTACCATGGGGTACAAATAACTAAACAAGTAAAGGATCTATACAGGGAAAATTTCATACCCTTAGTCAAACAGACTAGAGATGAAAAGCAGAGTTGGAGCAAACTAGCAATGTCATGGATGGGGGAAATGAACATTTTAAAAATGATCATGCTGCCCAAAATATTATACAAACTAATGGCACTCCCTATTGCCATACCAGAGCAATTTTTTAGACAATGTAATAGAACAATGCTCGAATTTATCTGGAGCAACAAAAAAACCCGAATCCGAAAGAAAACCCTACACGAGCCAAAAAATTGGGAGAAATTAATCTACCTGATATACAACTCTACTATAGGGCAGCAGTGCTAAATACACTACGAATTAGTACAACAGTGAAAAGGCCCCTTCATGGATACACTTAGAAAAACAAATACTACACATAGACAACTTTAAACACTTCTTAACCGACAAAAGAAAAATTAATAGAAAAATCTGGAACAAACACCCATTCGCAGGAGTCATAATGAGAGAATGGGAAACAGTGGTAAAAAAAATAAAGGGGAAAAGGGAAGCTTCACCATACACAGATATTTGTAGATACCAATCAGACACATTAGCCTGGGCTCCCAGCCTAGAAAAAAAAACTAAAAGAGAAAGGAATTAAGAAAGCAGGTCAACTCTTCTTAAAGGGCAAACTTATAACGTTACAGAAATGCGAGGAAATAGTGCAGAGTAGAGTGGACATTTTTCAGTACTCTCAATTAAAAAGTCTCTTTACAGATAAAGGAGAAATTGAACACTTCAGCAGGGATCCCCATGACATTGGAAAAATTGTGTTTGAATACACTGCTAACAGAGGTAGATTATCCAGAATATACCAGGGATTACCAAAAATTTGGTTTAACAAGGAGTGTACATACATAGTTAAATGGGAGGAAGAGCTAAATAAATCTATAGATGAAAAAATCAAGAAAGAAATTTGGAACCATACGCATAGCTGTGCATCATCCCTGCAATTCAGGGAAATTCAAATAAAGCTGGTAATGCGGTACTATCTTACCCCAGTAAGAATGGAAAAGATGGGTGGCACGGAAGGGGGTCTCTGCTGGAGAAAATGTGGGGAATGGGCTACATATATCCACTTCTGGTGGAACTGTACAGTGATACAACCTCTATGGAGAGGGGTCTGGAACTTGATGAATAAAATGACCAAGGAGTTATACCATTTACACATGACATTGGGCTCTTGGGGTTATATCCGGCTGCGGAGTGGATACAAAGATATGCCACAGCATGTTGTGTGTGGTAGCTAACTTGATAGCAAGAAAATAGAAGGCAGAACAGGAACTCACCATTACAGAGTGGATGAATCTGATGTGGTACCTATTCACAATGGAAAAAATAGTTGCAAGCATTAAGGACAAGAGGGAGGACTTTGTAACGATGTGGCTGCCATGTATGGACGTTATGCAAAAGGATGGAATCAAAGAAGACGAGATGTCATTCTTATTTGGCTTTTACATATAAATGGAATACTGGAATCAACACCTTGTGAAGCTATTAGACCAGTTGGAGGTTAAGTGTTCAAGTTAAATTATAAAAGTTACCTTTTGTTAATGAGAGGGAACCCTCAAATGAGGGAATAGATGTATGTAAACACAAAATCAAGGATATATACATGGTTAGGATAGAGTAGTATTGCAGAAGCTATTTGTAATATTGAAAAGAGGAACGGTTGTGTAAGAAAGCATATGACACGGATTTGCAATATGAATGTGTGAAATGGAAAGAAATAAAAGGTGATATTTTTTTTTTTAAATGGGCAGGTGAGGAGATCTGCAAGGTAATGAAGTTCACTGTGCTTGGAATGTATGTGAGGGCAGAGCTTCCCATTGGTTAAAGCTACTCCAATTTTTTTAAATTAATATTTTGAAAGTAACAATTTTTGCTTGCAACAAGCATGAGGGGTCACAATGCCATAGAAAACTTTTGTTGTGGGTTGTTTGCCAAGGAAAGCCAAATGGCTTCATCTTTGGTCTGTGCCGGGTGCTGTGGCTGCCTGGGTATGGGGCCCAGAGAAGTTGGGTGGTGATGGATACCCTGGCCATTGCTGATATATGGGTGAGGTATGATGTGCAGAGACAACTGTCAACACATCTTCTGAGGTGGCCAATGCACTTGTAGGGTGACACAAATAAGAGTGGGGAATACACCCAAGATGGTGACTTTTCCGGATGTTTCTGCACTGCCAAAAGTAAAGAAGTCACTAATGGAGGCTGGACCTTCCCTGCCATTTCCCCTCATCATTGCTCTGATGAGAGTGATACGATACCTGCGGGGCCACCAGGAGTATCTCGAGCAGATGGCAGAGCTGAATCTCTGGGGTAAACAAGTGACTCGGGGTACAGGGAAGGTGAACCAACTGATGGAGACCTTCTTGCCCTATATGAAGTTTGGACAAGGAGAGAAGTGCCCTGGCAAATGGGGATGTTTTTGGCCTCAACTGTATGGTAATGCACAAGATGCTAGAGAGGGGGTACAAGATGCACATGTTTTGACTGGGGGTTTTATGTGAACCAAGAAGGATTTCCAACGCCACAGCAGGCGAGATGCCAATAAAACTATGCTACTCCCTGCCAGTACATTGCTGTGAGCTGTGCATGTGTAAAACTGGGTGGTGACAATATGCAAAGACTGATTGCTTTTGATTTCAATTTTTATTTTTGCTTTCAATTATTTAATTTATTTGTTTATTTATTTATTTTCATTTGTACCCTGCCCCTCTCGCCAAAGGTGACTTGGGGCAGCTAACAGAATAAAACAATTAAACAACATAATAATTACACATATAAATACACATTAAAACAACAACAACCAAGGTCTACAGTAGAACAATACCCGCCCCTCCCAACTAACTCACCCTTCCCTCCCCCAATCCTCCACCAAATGCCTGATAGAATATCCAGGTTTTACATTGCTGCTGGAAAGTGAGGAGATCCGGGCTAAGATGGGTCTCTGCCAGAAGAGCATTCCACAGAGACGGTGCAGCTACAGAGAACGCCCGCTTGTCCTCAAATAATTCCCTATGGACCCGCTGATACTGCGGGACTTCCAGGAGGGTGTCACAGGAAGGTGGGGGTAGGAAAGCTCAGGAAGGTATCTAGGGAGGAAAAGGGGTATACTGGCCAAGCTTCTCTCCACACGGTTACCCGGGGTTGGTAAGAAATCCCTCAGGGTCTTGTTTTGGCTTTCCTCCCAACTTAGAAGGCAACCCGACTCATCATGGGGAAGGAGAGAGCCCAATTGCCAGAAAGGACAATGGAAGAAAAGAGAGAGCTGAGGCAACGTAAATTCTTGAAGGACTCTTATTCGCAACAGGGACCAGGACACTGTGGGAGGGGGAAAGGGGTAAGGGGGGGGAGGTGCAAGGGGATGTAACCAGGAGGTGGGGATTTGAGGGAGGAAGGACACGTAAGGGGACAAACAACGGGCTGGGACTTGCACTCTAGGACTGAGGTAGGGGGTACTCACGCTTACCGTGGGGAGTTCTGAGGGGTAAACCACTCTCTCG
>QEPC01007591.1:1380104-1420874 GCA_003113815.1 Sphenodon punctatus
GACCCCTTGTCTCTCCCTCTGTTCCCCTTCCTAAGTCTCTCCCCCAGCTCCTGTCTCTCAGATTGTAAGCCCTAGGGGCAGGGACCGTGTCTATTTTATTACTTTGTAAAGTGCCAGGTACACTGCTGGCGCTATATAAATGTTTGTTAATAATAATAATAATAACTATAGGTGCCCAATAAAGTATGTGATTTGCTCAATAAACTCAAGGATCTGTGCAGCATAGCAAAAGGTTATTTTCAGCCATCAAGTGTTGAAAGGTATAAACCGAGGTATGAACCTCTGTGGGTGTGCGGGGATAGCAGGTGCTGGACTGCCTCCTGGAATCATAGTAGCCTGGAAGAAAAAACAGCTGATGTGACTTCTTGTTCCCAGGGTTTGATGTAGCTGTGAGTCATGATGGGGCAGGATACTAGGGAGGGGTTTGGTGGGCGGCGCACGGAAGGGAAGAATACCTGCCCATGTATTAGATTTGTCACACTCAACTTGTGGGGGGTGAGTGAGGACTTCCCAAAACCACAAGTAATATATGCAGGGGGCTGCCCATTTATTAGCTCACCATGAGTGATACTGCATCCTTTCCCCCTCACTCAGCCTCATGGATGTACTCTTGTCTTTCCTGATGTTTACCTCTCCCTCCTATCCCCCTCCCTTGTCTTTCAGATTGTAAGCCCTTTAGGAGTAGGGACCTGTCTCTGTCTGTAGATTGTAAAGTGCCAGGTACATTGCTTGCACTATATAAATAAAAATAATAATAAATTTTAAAAAAATAAATGCTAATAATTCTACACACTAAATATGCGAGTGGGGGCTGCATGGACTGAACCTGGACTCCAGTGGGCTATCGTCTTGTTTGTTAACACCCACAATAAGTTATACAACTGTTGCTGCAGCTGTGTGTTGGACCAGCTATCCAATAGCAGCAGCTAATGTCAGTGTGGTATTCCTTGATACAGTGTGCCCAGATGGCATGAAATGCCTTGTGCTATAATTGCCTGCAATTTCTCCTTCAACAGATGCAATTGCAAACTAATTCCCAGCATTTCTATCTAGAAATAAATGTAATAGTAATAAATGTAATCCAACTCCTATTGTCTCCAGGGCCATTTAAAGACTATTTTAGAGGCCAGAGAAAACTGGAATATTAAGCCCCAACTGACGCTCATGTTGTCCCCCCCTCAACTTTTCAGGTGCCACCCCTTCTTGAATGTGTTCCCTTTTACAAATGTCATGGGGAACTTTGTGCTTATGGCCAGAATTGAGTAGTACAGCTGCACTGAACAGTGGATTTTGTATTTATGGATATTATTTGCATTTTAGATAGCTATCCAAATATCTGAATAATATCCTCAAGTGAAACAGATACTTACATATTTGGTTTTTTTAAAAAATAACAAAACAATGTTATTAAATAATGTTATAAAATAAATACATGTTGTTATTTTGATTAGTTGGTTATGGCTACCATACATACACAAATAGTGCTGAAATGAAGTAACCAAGGGGCCAGTCCAATGTATGCGCATGCACTGAGTGCACTCTGCAAACACACCAAGAATGGCCTTTTGTAAATGGAATGCCCCCCGTCCCCTGCAGTGGTCTGTGGTCACACTGCTGCAGGGGCAGTGCGGAGGGCTGAGTGCATATGGTCACAAACACACACACCACCCATGCCTCCGCATGGAGCAACCTGCATTTTCACCAGTTGCTCCAATGGGGGGCATGATGGGTGGAGTTGCATGTTTCATGGGAGCACATACCCACGCACGCACACACCCCTACTGCCACTTTCAAATGGGATGCACCCACACATGGCCGCTATATGGGCATGATTGGTTGAGTCTCATTTAAAAAAGGCCATTAGGCCAATATGTGCACACCAAGTGCATGGTATGTGCACACATCCCACATTAGGTGCACATGTGCTTTACACTTGGTGGCTTGGCACAATAAATGTGGAAGGATATTCCAACACTATACTTGGTGGTGTGGCACTATAAATAAAACATGGATGAATATTCCAACAGAAAGAGGATTCAAGGAGGATACTTAAAATTCTGAAATCATGAAACCTCTTGTAAACAGGCATTCATGGAAGATATGAAGGGGGAAAAGTGACATCAACTGTCAGTTTTAGGGATGGGTGAATGCGGTTCTGAAGTTTGGAGTTCGGCCTGAACTTGGCCTGTTCGGACGACCGAACCTGAACCCGAATCCGAACATGAACTGACTGAACTGAACGAACTTCCGAACGCCGAAATGACCAAACAGCTCGGTCAGTTCAGATCACGTTCAGGTGAGTTCAGGTGGCAAAAAAAGGGTCACTGGAAGGTCAAACGTGACAGGGAGGGGTAGTCAGCTGAGGAGCAGACTCCCAGGCACCAGGGGTGGAGAGGCTTGCAAGAAACGAAATTATCTGCCTCCCCCTTCCCAACACCTTCTGAGCTAGTCACTGTTCCTGAACAGCAGGCGTTTCAGAAGGCTCCCTCTCTCAGCATTTCCCAGCTCCCCAATCCATTGCAATCCTCCTCCCATTTCACCCATCCAACCCATCTACCCCCATATTCTCATTAATTTATTTAGCTCAGCTTAGATAGATTTAGTGGTTATTTTTTGTTTTTCCCTCCCTGTGTTCCCTGTGTTCAATCTTCCTTCCTCCCTCCCCCCTCCATTGAATCCTTTCCCTCTCCCATATATTCCATCCCAGATTCCCTTCCCGTTCAGTTTTGTACTGAAATGAAACTTAAACCTTAAACTGAAACCTTGTGTTGTTTGTGATTCCCCCCATCCCATTATAGATAGATATAGATATAGAGAGAGAGAGGTTAGAGATAGTAGAGAGTTGTAGGAGTTAGCTTAGTGATAGAGATAGCGTTAGTGATTTAGTTTTAGTGTTTGTAGGTGTAGGCCTGTGTACTTATTAGATAATCTATTTAGTTCATAGCATTTAGAATAGTTAATAGCAGTTAGATTTAGAGTAGATATATATATATAATATTAGATAAAAAAATAAAATAAAAAACCCATATAAAAACCAAAAACCAAATAAAAAAAACAAAAGACCATATAAAACAAAACAAAAAAACCCATATAAAAAACAAACAAAAAACCATATAAAAACATTTCCCAAACAGCCGAACCCGAACCGAATGCAGCCAAACCGAATGGCCGAACCTGAACCACGATCTGTTCGCCCATCCCTAATCAATCTATCCCAAGTTGGAGGCTGACAAGGAAACATACCCTCTCCATCACAAGTTAGTGACTCTATAGATTTCCTCCTTCATATCTTCCATGAGTCCCTGTTTACAAGAGGTTTCATGATTTCAGAATTTTTAAGTATCTTTCTTGAATTCTCTTTTTGTTAGAATATCCTTCCACATTTTATTTATCAAGCCACCTGGTTAAGAGGACTTTGGGTGAAAACAGACATGACCCTAATCACCCTTTAACCACCCTTGGTGGTTATTTATGCATGTTGCAGGGCTGTATTGGTGCCCTATGTAGCCCTGCAACATGCATAAATGACCACCAAGGGTGGTTAAAGGGTGGTTAGTGTCATGTCTGTTTTCACCATATGAAGCACCGAGGAAGACTTTTGTGAAATGCATTGGCTTACTACATTTTTGGAAATCAAGCATGGACAATAACCTTTGTTTTCTAATGATGAATTGAATAGGATTTTCCATTGTTTTGAGGCATTAATGTAGATTGACATGATTATATATTTGTTGATCATATATACATATATATGATATTTATAAATTTGTTATGTTTCTTACCATTGAGCTTTTATAAGTGTATTTATTTACAGATTCCTGTTGGTGTGTATTTTTGAATCTCCAGGTATAGCTCATCAGCCAGAGCCCCAAGAATGGTCTCAGTACTATACCCAGGAAGGAAGACAGACTGACATGGGTCCAGGAACCTGATGATCTCCAGGTGCACCTGAAGCTGCAAGGCAACCACTCGTTCAACAACATCCCCTTAAAGGGGGAAGTTAGAGATGAGGCAACAGCTGACACAGGTATCAATGTCAAGTGATGTTTTCTTGAGCAGGGGCCAACTGACCCCAGTCTTGAGGCTGTCTGGTAACCTGGTCTCTCAAAGGGAAGCACTAGCAACCCCCACTAGCAATGATCCCAATGTCTCCCAGCTCAGTGTATTGCTGTCCAGTAGATCAGAAATGCAAAACTGGATACATTTGATAAGTTTGGCCACTTCAAATTACTCTTGATGAAGAGGATGTGAAGCACTATTTGTTTCCACATTGTCTGTTTCAGATGTTAATTTGGCTTATTTTGTTTGAGGCACTTTATTTGATCACTTTGTGATTTCATTTTTGGTCCTTCATTCACTTTGTTTTGTACTATACTAGCTAGCACTATCGCACACCACACTGTTGCAGAACAGTGCTAATGCATTAAAAGCATGAAACAAAGTATTTATTTATTTTGATTTGTATCCTGCCCTTCAAAGGCTCAGAGCAGGATATAGAACACGTAGAAAAATAAAAAACAGTAAAAAATGTCAAACTATATAAAATCCTAATTAAAACTACTCTCACCTCCAAATTCCAAATCCTATCCCCATCCACTAGAAGCCTGGCCTGGTTTTACATTTCTGCAGGCTTGGGCACACCTCCAGTGGAAGGGAGTTCCAAAGCTGCAGAGCAGACACTGAGTGTGCCTTTCTGCATGCCCTTACGGCATGGGCTTGGCACAACAATGGAACTTGTAGCTCCCGCAACTGATCTTAAAAAACATAATGGAACATAAGGGATGAGGTGGTCCTTTAGATACATTGTAAGTATTATAACTTGAACAAAATAATGTATAATTGAAATAACAAAGATGAAGTTAACAAATATGTGAATTTAATTCCAGTACTGAATATTTATTCAGTAGTATATCCAAATATTCACAAATACCAATTTCCCTCTTTGCTTCAGCTTCTCGCCCTCAACGTTCCTGTACAGCAGGGTATTTTATTTTTGGAAAGGTGCCATTCCTTAGGGATAGTGCCCACAGAAAATTCATATGGAAGTCAGCCTCATCTCTGGGAGCTCTAGATTTTGCAACGCTCTCAGTTTTTTAGTCCATGAACACCTTTGCTTTTGGCATTTGCTAAACCCATCTCTCCTCTTCCATGACCAAATCTCTTTTATTTATAAAGACAAACATGTTTTTACCTAGTAAGGAGCTTGGGCTATGCACATTAATAATAGACCACCACCTCCTAACTGGTGCAAATGGGTGCCCTGTATATGAAATATTTCATGCATTTATTCATTCTCTGACATTTTTTCCCCTTTTTATTCAGTCTTGGTACATTTTTCATTCTACAAACTCTACTCCATTTTCACCCTTTTTCTTCTCAATAGATTGTTTTCTCCTTGTCATTTCTGTGCTTTGTCCTCCAGAGTACTTTTAAAGAAGAGCAGAAATCAAAGAGTCCTCAAGTATGAGCTAAACTTATAGTCACAGTATTTGAGTGGGTTCAGGATGAAACCAAGAGAAATTCAGCCATCTCTAAGCCTATCCTATTCCCTTAACTTGGGGAGAGCAGGTAGGTGTGGGTTGCTGTTTCTGCCAGCAGAAAAGTTTAAATTGTACGTGGCTGGTGTGAGCCCAGACTGTGTTAGCTAACAATTGCATTACTTCCCATACCTTGGATATGTGTACACACACAGATATCTAGAGGCAATAAGAGCAGCAGTGAGGGAGAAATTATTGATATTTTAGATTGCTCCTCTGAGACGGCTGAAGCTTGCAAAGTCACACAACCTTGTAAAACTAATGTTCCCAAGAATAGCAGACCCCGTCTGTCTTATTGGCTATGAACATAAAAAAATAACCCCCAGTGGTGCAGTTCTGAAATTATTCCAAAGCAACAGCACCACTAATATATTCTAACACAGCCCTCAAAACATACAGCAGTAGCAAAATATTTCTCTCTGACACGCTAGCAACCCCCACCACATGAGTGAACAAGGCTGGCTTTCAGCAACTACAAAACGCATATTAGGATGGTACAAAAATAAAGCACAACTTTGGAGTGAGCCAGACTGAGGAGGACACGACAGTCAGCAAGTGAGACAGACTATCTGTACCAGGGAAAGGAACACAGATGGAGAATGGATTAGTGCCTACTGCGAACCTGATGGCCCCAGACTCCTTCCAGGAGTTTATAGTTCCACTGAATTATCTCCTTAATGAAAAGCAAATGCTAAAAGCCAGTGTCACCGTGTTCAAATGCCAGCGAGAGACATGGCCTGCTGGCACTTCCTTTTTTTTAAACTTGCATTTCAAAATCACTCAGACAGATGGAACAGAAGTACGTAATAAAATGTGACATTTAATTTTACTGTCTATATTTGTTAAGTGAATTCTTATGATCCTTCTCATTGCCATCAGTACCGCAGGAGAACGAGATTCTGACAGCCTGCAGTTCATACAAACCCAATATCACTTCCATGGGTCAAACAGAGAACAAGTGATAGGCAACTACTAATTACAAGCATACAATGATTTCATTGCAGGGGTCTAGAGACTAAGGCAGAGAGCCTAGCTTACTAACAGAAAAACTAAAAGGTCTTCATTATCATCAATTATCACATCCAAATTTCTCATTTTTTTTTCTTGCTCAGATTTCTTGGCATTTGATTTTGTGTAACTCAGAGACACTACCAGAAATTTCAATGAAAACAGAGGGCGGGGTGGGTGGGTATATTACTATGTTATTTGTGGAGCTCCAGCAATGTATCAAGCACCAACCTGTTGTGATTAGAGACAGGTCCATGCCCAAAGGGACTTACAATCTGGGATGGGCAAGGCAGGAAACGCAAGGAAGAAGGGACCATATGAAGAGACAGGGATATATTCATAAAATTGAAAAGCTGCAAAAAGATGCATGTGTTTAGCTTAGCTGCAGAGGAAGGAGGGGGATCCTGAAGTATAAGGCACTGTATGCTTCAATCTATTGTATACTTCTATGTATCAATCTATGTATACTCCTTAGTGCAAGGGTGCTCAACTTGATTCGTGACAAGGGCTGGAAAATTTGGTTTGGACCCAATCCCAATTTGCATAACCCCACCCCCTGGCAGCAAGAAGCTGAGGCTGGAGATTCATCTGGGAGAAGCAGCAGCGACAGACTCAGGTGGAGACATCAGCAGCAGTAGGAAGCAGGATCCAGGGAGGAGGAAGGAAGGCTTCAGCCAGGGCCTTTAATAGTCTTGCTGCCCAGAGAAAGGAGGGTTTGCGCCAGTGGGGGGGGGGCTGGAAGAAAGGTGATTTCCAGAGCAGGAGGAGGCATGGTGGGCTGCAGGAAAGGTCCTCGTGGGCCGCATGCAGCCCTTGGGCTATACTTTGTGCAGCCCTGCCTTAGCGTCTCATCTCTTCCCTCATTTTCTTTTGGTGCTGGCAGAACAACAGATATTCAGTCCCTCTTTTTAAAAGCAGTGCTCCTCTTTGCAGCTCTGCTCCATCACAGATGCCCACACCAAACCCCCAGAGAGCAATGGTAAAGTAGTTCTTTCAGCTGTTGGTATGGCTAGATGGACTGTAGGAATATTTGACTCTTTATTGAAGAGATGCTAAATTTGAGAGTTAATCCTCTCAAAGTAGCATTTGTAACAAAGAGTGAAATGTTGGCACCAGAACCAATCTGTGGCCAGGGCTGCTGTACTTTCTCTGTACTTTATAACACTGACTTCTTTTCTTAATCTTCTCAGTTCAGTCATGGGTTTCAGTAGCAATCAGGGCCACTTAACATTCATTTAGAGCTAAATTGCAACATTAAGCAACATATGATCGCGCTCCTAATATGCGACTAAATTAAAAACAACCCATCCACCGAGGAGCTGAACTATTATTAGGAACTAGGTTGAAATTCTCAATAATACTGTATGTGTGCGTGTGTGTGCATATGTTATATAATATAGATATGTGTGTGTATAATATATATATATCTGTATATCTATATTTATATCTATATATATTGCATAGCATTCTTTCTTTTTTGCAGGAGCAAATGTCTGTAGCTACATGTCTGTCTTATGCAAGGCAGTCAGACATGTTGCTACTAAGCTATACAATCATAAGTCATTTGCAGGCATAAATACGCTTAAGGGATGACAGAACATTGAACCCCAGAAGTGAACAATCTAGGCTGCAAGGATAACATCATAGAAAAAAACAGCTGATCCTGAAGTGAATGGGCTTGCACAAATAGGACACACTATGTGCAGAGTTTGAAAGGCCTCAGTGCCAGAACCACCAGCAGAAGTCTCAGCCTCAGCCCAAAACCTCTCCTCTTCCCTGACAGGGTTGGCGGTGACAGTGGTGCTAATCAGTTGATTAGCAGAGGCAGCACCAGCCTGCCACTATGGTTGCCACCTCTTGCGGTTTGACCCTGACATTCCCATAACCCAAAATAGGAGTCTTAGGGTGAAACCATGGGACATGAAGTGACAACCTTACCTGTCACCCTGGCTCCCATCAAGCTTAATTAGGCCCTAAGCAATAGAGGTGTGCATCAGAAGCCCATGCCATTTTCATTTTTTTGTTTTTGTTATTTAAATCTGTCATTTTCATTTTCATAAATATCAAATTGTCATTTTTGTTTTTGCTGTTGTTTTTCTTTTCCATTGGTTTCAATGTAAAACCCATTTATGGCTGTATCATTTTTGTTTTTCAATATAAAAGTTTCAGCCATATATTTTTCAGATGTGTTAGCTTTTGACTCTTCTGTCTCTTTAGTGCTGCTCAGCCATTCAAGCAAATGAGTTTAATCTCTGTGATGGTCTTCAAAACAATTAATGTCCTGAGTGAATATTGCAGGACCCTTTCAGGGAATGAAAAAGTCAGTGTTCACATGGGAATCCTGCTACAGTGAGTTACCTTTTAGGGATGGGCGAACACGGTTTGGAAGTTTAGAGTTCAGACCGAACCGAACTTCCAAACCAAAATCGATTTTTTAACCAAATCGAACCAAATTTCCAAACTCAGTTCTGTTCATCCATCCCTATAAGATAATATTCCATTTAGTTCAATGGGGTTTGAATTTACGAACTCTGTTCGGAAGTTCAGAGTTCGGACTGAACTTGAATAGTTCGGTCGACCGAACCGAACTTCTGAACCGAACTCGATTTTCAAACCCAGTTCTGTTCACCCATCCCTATTACCTTTATCCAATCAAAGAACAGAATTATACTATGTGATATGGTAACCCAAACAAAACAATTTAAGTGTTGATTTCTACCTGTACACAAACTACAAGGATTATTTACACAAAGAGTTAGCAAATTCAATTGATTGAATATATGTAAGCAGCAGGAAAAGAAGCATCATATTGATCATGAGTTGTTTAAATTGTCAAGGATGGCATCCTACTCATTTTTCAATTAAAATGGTTGTGTTTGTAATATTTTGATTAGTTCTAATCAAAATATTACAAACACAACCATTTTAATTGAAAAATTATGCTTGCTAAAATTGAAATTTTTCACAAATATTGATAAATCTTTGTATTTATCTAAACGTCGTTGTTGTGTTTTAATTTATCTGAATGTGACATATGTAGCCATTTTCTGATTTTCTTTCCTCCTAACCCTTTTCATTTTTTCTCTCGGGTTAAATTGACAAACTTGACAAAGTAAAAGAAAAGGAGGGTTTGTTGGGGAAGAAAGGAAATTTCTAATAATCCCTTCACCTGAAAAAACAAAAATCATAACAAACCACTCCTTTTGAAATCTGTAGCATGAAAGTGACTGAACCTTTCTGTGAATGATTTTTACAATAATTATGTTGTTCAGTTTCAATATTAGTTGCATGTTGGTAAATGCATCTAATCTGGTATCATTTACAAGTCACCTGGGCAGAAGAAACTGGAAATTTTACTACCTTAAGTGTTGTCTCAGAATTCAACCATAATAATTACTGAGCCACAGGAGAGGTTTTATCAGTGAAGCAAGCTTCACTCTCTGCTAAAATTTCAAACATCCTACTCATTATAAAATTGGGATTATTTATCCTATCATCATGAAACCTCTCAGGAAGGATTGCTTGGGGGAAGGGTAGAAGCCATCCAAATTTCAGACAGATCAGGTGTACAATAGCCGAGATATAAAAGTTTGAAAATTGAAGACAGAACTATTTTTTTCTGGGTTTTGCCACCAATTTTCTCAACACAGAAAAGTGTGTTTAAATTTATTCATCAGGAGGTGTAGAGGGCTTAGAAAATTCAAGTGTTCATTCCAGTTATTTCTCGAGTTTGGATTTTTAAAATCGGTGGTGTAGTTTTAAAGTTCTGAGGTTTGGGAGTTCCCACTTTCTCCTATGGAGAAAGTGAAATAGTGATATTACACATGTGCAAAATGGTGCCATAGATTTAGTGGGTGGGCTGGTTCCTCCATAGAGGAATGCCTTAAGAAAATTAAGTAACTCCCATAAAGGTTACAAGTGGTTTGATGGGGGGTGTATTTAAAAAGTCTCAAAATGTCCTGAAAAGTCCTGGTTTGTGCAGCTAAATCCCCCCCAAATCTGTAAAATACCGAGAACAGTTATCAAGGGCAGCCCAAAATAGAACACTTTGCAGTAATCTAGCCTTGAGGTGATGAAAGCATGGATGACAGTGGCCAGATCCGAAGAAGAAAGAAAAAGCCATGGCCTCCCCACCAGATGGGAGTTGGTGAAACCTGCTCCTGGCCATGACCATAACCTGACAATCCAGGTGCAGTGGGGGGTCCAAAGCACTCCAAGACTGAGGACCTGATTGACTAGAAGGGGCTGGACTCCATCAATAACAGGAGCCCCAATCCCCTCCAGGTCACAAAGCCAGCCAACCATCATCACCTCAGTCTTGTCTGGATTCATTCAGCTCATCCTCCTCCAGTCCCTGAGCAGCCAGGTTTTGGATGAGCACTGAGACTGCAGGGCCTGGATCAGAAAAACAACAGGGGTAGAGCTTGGTGTCATCAGCATACTGATGACACTCTACCCCAAACCTCTGAATGACCTTGCCCAGCAGCCTCATATACATGTTGAACAAGAGAGGAGACAGAATGGAACCTTTCAGGACCCCAAAGTGAGGTCTCAAAAGAATGACAAGAAATTGCCCATCTCTACTCTCTGGGACCTCCCTGACAGGAAGGAGCGGAACCACTCAAGAGCAGTCCCACGTACCCCTGCCAGATCTCGCTGTCTTGTCAACACCACCTCATGATCAACTGTATCAAAGATCACTGAAAAATCTAACAAGATCAACATGGTGGAATTCTCCGTTAATCTCCAGGCGAAGGTCATTGTCCGAGGCCATAGGCATAGTCTCCATGCCATACCCAGAATAAAAACCTGACTGATACTTAAGTCACTATGGGACAGTCCATTACCTGTTAGTGACTCCCATATCCTGACAGCAAGAGGTTACATTCCCCAAACCTACCTGGTTAATAGCTGCTAATTGGCCTAGCCTCCAGAAAATTTTCCAGCCATTTCTTAAAACTAGTTATACTACTGCTCTTGACCATATCTTCTGGCAACAAATTCCACAACTTAATTGTGCATTGAGTGAAAAAACACTGTCCTTTATTTGTTTTAAAGCTGCTACCCGCTAGTTTCATGGAGTGTCCCCTAGTCCTAGTACTATCTGAGAGGGTAAATAACTGTTCCCTATTAATGTGCTCCACACCACTCATGATTTTATAAACTTCTATCAAATCCTTTCTCAGTTGTCTCGTCTCCAAGCTGAAGAGCCCCAACCTATCCAGCCTCTCTTCATAGGGGAGCTGTTCCAAGCCCCTTATCATTTTTGTTGCCCTTCTCTGTACCTTTTCTATTTCTACTATAGCTTTTTTGAGGTGGGGTGACCAGAACGGAACACAATATTCAAGGTGTGGTTGCACCATAGGTTTATACAGTGGCATTATGGTATTCTCAGTTTTATTCTCGATCCCTTTGCAAATAATTCCCAACATTCTGGGTTGTTTTGGTTGTTTTTTTTTACAGCCACCACACACTGAGCTGAGGATTTCAATGTATTGTCTACAATGACTCCAAGGTCCCTTTCCTGAGTGGTAACTCCTAATTTAGAACCCAGCATGGTGTACATAAAGTTTGGAATGTTTTTCCCTATGTGCACGACAATGATGTAACAAAAACCCTGTAAATCGAAGCCCCTGTATCCAGGCTGTTGCAAAACATCAAATCCAACATGTGCCCCACCTTATGCGTCAGGCCAGATGAGCTCCTGTTCCCCCCTCTCACAGGGGGGCAGGGTACCTCCTCCCACAGCACAACCCCCACACCCTATTTCCCATCCACATGCATGTATCCACCCTCTCATTCGGGGGCTCAGCCATAACACACTTCTCCCCTGCCCCTGCTCCCCCTCTCACTGGGGGTCTGGGACAGTACCACCCCATCTCTATCCTTCCTCCTATAATAATCCCCGCATCCCACATCCTCTAAAAGCCATTAAAATGTACAAACGAAAGCCCTCCACTGCTACTTCCACATCTCCCATGAATGGCCTGCAAACTTTGGTAGTGCCTTTGACAGCCACCACAGGCAGTTGCCTGCAGGCCCCCACAGTTTCTTATACTTGAGGTGATGTGGGAAGCAGGAACATTCCAGCAGGTCTTACCAGGAAACCGATCCCCTTCCACACAGCAACAGCACAGTTTGTATAGCAGAAACAAAGTTGACCAAGGTCAGATGTGTAGACAGAGAAGACTGTAGCAGGGGAAGTGTTTGTATCAGGCTGGGGCAGTCAGGTGGTGGTGCAGTGTTTATGGAGGAGAAGACTGAGAAATGGGTGATGTATATTCATGGACGCGGCTGGAGAAAAGCAAAGGTGTAGGTAAGAAGTAGGGGTGGGAATTTCGGTTCCCCCGGTATCCAAAACTGCCAGTATTTTGCTGTATCGGCAGTTTCAGATTAACCCAGTAATCTGGGGTACCGGTACCGGTTCCCTGTGCTGGATTTTTTTACATTGCGGCCATTGAAATGAATGGCCACAATGTAAAAAAAACCAAAAAACCCCACACCCACTCACTTTCCCTCCCCCATCCAGGCTGCACTGATGTGCTGAAGGAAAGCCAGCCACTAGCGCTGAAGCCGCCTGGACCCGCGCCATGCTGCTGCCGCCACCTGGAACACAAGGCAGGCGATCTGGGTGGGGGGGGTAGGGTGATCCCTGGGGTGAGGGTGTTAAATAGGGCTGATGTGGCAGCAGCTGTTACCGTGCCACGATTCCATTCTGCCATTTTGGAATTGCCCACGCCACACTGCAGTTTTTCTGTGGACATTCCACTAATTCTGCCGGTATTCTGAAAATTGCGGAATTGTGGAAAAATTGTGGAAACTGTCGGAAAACTGCTTTCCGTTATTTTGTGGCGCTGGTGGAATGGCGGAAGTAGCGAAAATGTCATGTTTCCGCCATTTGTGAAGCCTGTGGAAGTAGTGGAATGAATTTAGCGGAACCACCCCCCACCTCAGGGATCGCCTAGTACCTGCTGATAAGGGCTCACACATTGGCAGCTGAACTTGGGGATAATTTTTTTATTTTTTTTAAAAATCCAGGCTGGTCACGATGGGTGGGGGGTGTCCCCCCTTCCACACGTGCAGCCTGGGGGCGGGGAGGTATGGGGCTTTTTTTTCATTGATTTCAATGGGGACAGTTCCCCATTGAAATCAATTTTAAAAACCCAGTACTGGTATATCGGTTTTAATCCGGTAAACCAGGTTTTTGTAAACCAGTAACTGGTACAACCAGTAACCGTTTTTTTGCCCCAAGTCCCGCGCCTAGTAAGAAGTGTATGTATTAGCAATGGGTAGATAGGTTTTGGGAGGTGTGTATATTGGGAGGACAAGCCTGAAAGATGTGTGACCTGTTGTCTCAGGGTCCGCACTTCGGACCCATAGTTACGCCCATTGTCATCCTTATTTTGCCACCTCCCTGGTACACACAATACCTTTGTTCTATGTTCCTTAGGGGTGAGTCCCTGGCTCTCCGCCTCCTTTATCTCGGTACTGTCTTCTCTGTCCGTGCGGTTTCACCTCAGCTTGATCTCACTGTCAGAGTCTCACCCGTGCACCTTTCCAGTGTCCCGCTCCCAGCTGTCTCGGCAGCTTGGTTAGTCACTCTGCTGCCACTTCTCAATTTCACCCACCTTCACTGCTGGCATCCAGGTTGGTCTGCGTCATCCTTCCTGGCACCTATCCTTTTCCTAGTGGCTGCTCCATTCTCAGCTGTCTGGCTGGTGCTGAAATCCAGCCTCCCAAGCTGCTGGAGTACTTGGTTCCCTCCAACCACCCCAAAGCTATTATCCTCTGTCCTTGCTGAATCTCTAAACTTCAGGTTTGTTCTGAGCACGGCAGTCTCTGTTCTCATCCCACCGGCCCGGGCTTTCTCTCCAGCTGCCCTGATTCACTGAGGCTCCCTGCTAATGAGCCCACTCTCTCCAGGCACTTCTCCCAGGTTGCTGGCACCCAGCACCTGCATTCATTGTCTTTCCCTGAGTTTCCAGGTGAACTCCCTTCACCTACTTTAACCTCAGCTGCCCACTCACCTGCGGCTCTCAGGGCCAGGTCTTAAAGAGGCCCGGGCCCACCTTCTCTTAAATGGGGAAATTAATTTACCCCTTGGAGTAGGACTGACTCCCACCACCCTACTAAACCTGTATTTATATACAATGTTTGGAGACAGTCAGGGGTAGGGAGCAGGGTATGGGAAGGGGGTATTGAGATGATGGAGGAGTATATATGGAGGGAGGGATGCTGAGAGATGGGTCATGTATATTTAATGACAAGGTTTGGGGGATAACTAGGGGTGGGTGTAATAGGGTGGCTTTTCTGGACAGGAAGCCTCTTAGGCACAAGACCTGGCCAGGAAGCCTCTTAACCGCAAGGTAAGGGGAGCATGCTCATTAGGCCCAACGTGCACTGAACATGCTCAAGGCCTATAAAGGCCTGGAGCTCAGTTGAGAGAGGGTGGCCTAGGAGAAGGAGCTCCCTGCCAGAGCTCCCTTCTCCTCCGGACTGGGGCTATCCCAGCACAGAACTCCCCGTGACACGTACCTGCACAGCCTACAGAGAGATCCAGAAATGGAGTAGGTCAGGTGGGACTGGGTTAATCAAGGCCACCTGTAGGTCCCAGTATATTGGGGTGCTGCCTCCTTGGGCTCTGGATGCCCCATAGAAAAGACTGGTTTACAGACCATTCAGGGCTTAAGCCCTAGACCCACGCTATTTGGTGGCGTAGGCCTTGGCTGTAAGGGGAGGTTGGAGGCCAAGGGTGGGGCCCCCTCAGGGTACCCCACATAGCATGTCCCTCTTAGAAGAGGGAGAAGATCGTAGCCGGGGGCTGCTAATTCCCCTGAGTACTCTCCTGTGCCCTGTGCGGGCCTGGGAGATAACCCCCCTGCTA
Organism: Sphenodon punctatus; assembly: GCA_003113815.1. Lineage (NCBI taxonomy): Eukaryota > Metazoa > Chordata > Lepidosauria > Sphenodontia > Sphenodontidae > Sphenodon > Sphenodon punctatus. The sequence goes on from QEPC01007591.1 coordinate 1,395,534, forward strand.
CAGAGTGGTGGAAAATGTAGGCACTAGCACCACCTTCAGGCGGTTACTAGAATTACCTGATATTTCTGCTACCAATTGTGAAACGCAGCGCTGGCATCACCCTCTGGAGTCTGTGGGGTTTTGCACATAGGCAGATGCACCTTGGATCTAAGGCACTGGCCTTTCAGCACAAGACATAGTTAGGAAAGGGGGGGAAGCGATATACCATGGACGGGAAAGCAGAAGCAGAACCGACTTTGTCGGTCCAGAATCTGTTAGAGTTGGTGGTAAAGCAACAAAACATAATGGTGAGTTACATCCAGCAGCAGCAGCAGCAAATGCAAGCCCAGATTATGACTGAACAGCAACAAGTGCAAAGCCACCAAGAGCAACTGATGCATACGCTTTCCATGCACCTACAAGCAGCCCCAGGTAAACAGGAAATGGACCTACCAAGATGTCGGCCTCAGATGATCTGGATGTTTACCTCATTACATTTGAAAGGGTAGGCACCGCGGCTAGGTGGCCTAAGGGTACCTGGACAGTGAGACTAGCCCCTTACTTACGGGGAGAGGCACAAGCTGCCTACCAGGCTCTGGATGAGCAAGTGGCAGCTAACTATGACTGAGTAAAAGCCGGTATCCTTGACCACTACAATATTTATGAGGGGACTTACAGAGCGCAATTCCAGCAATACACTTTTCCCCAGGACCAGCGATCGAAAGTGACAGCTGCAGAATGAAAAGATTTGGCCAGGAAATGGCTTAAACCGGAGCGGTGGAATGCAGAGCAGGTCCTGGACCAGGTATTTATTTATTTATTTATTTTATTTTATACATTTATACCCCGCCCCTCCTGCAAACAGCTCGGGGCGGCTAAAAATTTTTACATAAAAACATTTTAAATATTTAAAACCATCATAAAAAAACTTAATTAAAACAGGGAAGGACAAAAAATTATAACAAATAATAAAGAAGGGTAGGAGGATAAAAACCCACTAACCCACCCTCCCCAAAGGCCTGGGCAAACAGCCAGGTTTTACAAGCTTGCCGGAATGTTAAAAGGCTTGAGGCCAGACAAGCTTCCTCGAGGAGGGAATTCCAAAGGCACGGCACGGCCATCAAGAATGTCCTCTCCATTGTGGCCCCCCGCTTACCACAGGGGACCTCTAAGAAGGCACCCCCAGCAGACCGAAGGAGCTGCTCTGGGGCACAGAGGGTGAGGCGATCCTTGAGGTATGAGGGGCCGAGAACTTGAAGAGCCTTATAGATCAACACCAGTACCTTGAACTTGGCTCGGCACAGTACTGGCAACCAGTGCAGAACCCGGAGCACAGGTGTTATGTGGTCCCGGCGACCCATCCCCGAGAGGAGGCGGGCCACCACATTCTGCACTAGCTGCAGCCTCTGAACCAGGAACAAGGGCAGACCCACATAGAGCGCGTTGCAGTAGTCCAGTCTCGAGGTGATGATGGCATGGACGAGGGAGGCCAGGTCCAGGCCAGAGACATATGGACGCAACCTCTGCACCAGATACAACTGGCGGAAGGCAGCCTTCACCACCCCCTCTACCTGCTGCTCCAGGCGGAGATCCGCGTCCAGCACCACCCCCAGACTCCGGACCTGTTGAGCTACAGGAGGGTGAACCCCTCCAATCAGGGTGGCCGACACCTCCCTCGCTTTCCCCACCACCATTACCTCCATCTTATCAGGGTTGAGCTTCAGTCTTCTTTGCCACATCCATTCCGCCACAGCCTCCAAACACTGGGATAGCAATGAGACAGCAGGGTCTGGTTCAGCTGAAAAAGAGAGGCACAGCTGAGTGTCATCAGCATATTGGTGACAACGCACCCCGAACCCTCTCACAATCTCCCCCAAGGGCTGCGTATAAACATTAAATAGTAATGGAGACAGAATAGAACCCTGCGGAATGCCGCCGGACAAAGAGCGGGCTCAAGATGTTTCAGCTCCCAGCACTACCCACTGGCTTCTCACCAAGAGGAATGAGTGGAACCATTCAAGAACAGTCCCGTCCAGCCCCCCCCCCAGTTCACGCAGCCATCTCAACAACAGCCCATGGTCCACGGTGTCAAAAGCGGCCGAGAGATCTAGCAGGATAAGAAATGTCGAATGTCCTGCGTCCATCTCTCGGTGGAGATTGTTGACCAAGGCCATCAATGCCGTCTCGGTGCCATAGCTGGGGCAGAACCCAGATTGAAAAGGGTCCAGGAAACCAATGCTGTCTAGATGCGCCCGGAGCTGGATCGCCACCACCCATTCAATAACCTTCCCCAAAAAGGGACGGTTAGAGACAGGTCGGTAACTGACGAGTGCATCCACGTCCAACAATGGTTTTTTCAGCAGGGGGCGCACCACAGTCTCCTTGAGGCTGGGCGACAACCTGCCCTGCTTCAGGGACGCATTAACCACCCTCCCCAGCACCATCCCCAACGTCTCCCTGGAGGCTTTCACCAGCCAGGATGGACACGGACCAAGTTCACAACAGGTGGCTCTCACAGATCCCAAGACATCCACCACATCGGCCAGCATCACTTCCTGAAACTCCCCCCACAAAGATGGACCAGACGGGGCCTCCATCACCTTACACACTCTACCTACTGCCTCTAATCCAGTGTCGAAGTCGCTCTGAATCCGAGCGATCTTGTCTGCGAAGTAGGTGACAAACTCCTACCAGCGGGCCTGGGACAAGTCCCCATCCAGGCGGAGTAGTCCTAAAGCAGTACCTGAGCATCCTGCCAAGTGATATACAGAGGTGGGTCAGACGGCAACAGCCAGACGATGTTGATGAGGCAGTAGAAGCCACAGAAACGTTTCTGGTAACTGAGACCCTGAATTCCACCCCTAGGTGCTCAGGGTTAGGTCCCATGAAAGGGAAAATGGAAGGTCAGGATAAAACAGGCTGGTACCCCCCAAAGGGGGGGAAAGGAATGCAAAACTAAGAGTTACCCCGGAAAGGGTGGGGCTTATTACCAGTAACCAGAGCGGGGAACTCTGCAGGCTTGGCGCCCGAGATCAGGGGCCCTGGGGACTTAGATAGGTACCCAGGTGAGGCTAGCAGATAATGGGGCAAGAGAATTCCCCGTTATGGAAACAGATCTCACTGTAGGGCTGTATGGGTTAACCGCTCAAAACCCCACCTCTATGGTGAACCCCAACAGGTACGCCAGATGGCTTACCATAGGAGGTCAGCCTGTGCAGGCTCTCCTCAATTCAGGGTCAAACCAAACCCTAGTGCGATCAGAGCTAATACAGCCACAGTGGATCAAACCCATAGACAAACTAAAACTTCAATGTGTCCATGGGGACAGAAAGGAATACCCAGTAGCATGGGTCCCTGTGAAACTCAAAGGGATTTGTTATATCCTACAGGTTGAGGTCATCCCTACCTTACTCTGGCTGGCCATTCTAGGAAGGGACTGGCCAAACTTTTTGCAGGAGTGGGGTGGTCGCCCAAAAAAGGATGTCCCCCCCCCAAAAGGGGTCATGGGTTAACCAAGCGCCGACAACTGCCTTGTCGGGACCGCCTTGTCGGTGACCCTCACCCAAGGTCACTCGGAGATCAGCAATAAAAGTCCCAAGGGACACCGTCAACCCCACCAGGCGGACCAAAGGAAGGTAATTAGACAAGCAGCAGGAGCAGGCTCCTTCCAAGACTTGGGGATGTCTGGGGGCAAAAATAAAGCGTGCCAGAGCAAACAATCACGTAGAGCAGGCTGCTGAGACTGTGTGGGGCACTGAAGAAAAAGAGTGTCAGACTGAAGGGGTTACGAGTTGGCAGTGGGGACTCCAAGTGACCTGGAGAAGAATCAATAAAGGCAGTTCCCTCCAATGGGCACAATATACCACCCGGGAGACCCAGACAACAACTATTGTCAGTAACCAGAGCTCCGTCAGCCCTGCGACAGAGGCAGCAGCTGTAGACCCTGGCATCAGGGAACTCCAGGCCCCGCTGAATGTGGCTGACTGCTTGGGCAGCTTCTTTAATAACTGTCTCAAAGCAAGGAACCAAGACGCTTAAACACCAGTCCAGGGTAACGTCTACAGCTGTGATTGGTGTGACTGCGATGTGGCCGTAACTCCACGAGGCCGGGGCTGCTCACAGTATTTTTGTTAATGGTGTGACTGGACACCGGACAAACCGCATAGGATGGACTTCGAATGCCCGCAAATAATGACCCCTCTCCCCGACTCGGGGACAGGATGAAAGAAGTCCCCAAAGAAAAGTCGCTGAGGGCCTCGTTCAACGTTTAGGCGATCCCAGCCCTGGAACGGTGCTAGGCTCTATCCCATCTAAGGAGGGGTGCTAACACTAAGGGGTGGCCTGGGGCCTTTTGGTTTCAGATGATTGCAATCCCTAGGTACAAGGTTGGGTGGGAGTTTCCCACCCCTTTAAGTTTACAATTTTCGGAGTACAAGGCCACTCCCAGTGCCCTTGTTTTTTTAAATGGGTGTGTGTGTAATAGGGTGACTTTCCCAGACAGGTAGCCTCTTAACCGCAAGGCCTAGCCAGGAAGCCTCTTAAGCACAAGGTAAGGGGAGCGTGCTCGGTAGGTCCAAAGTGCACTGAGCACGTTCAAGGCCTATAAAGGCCTGGAGCTCAGTTGAGAGAGGGTGGCCTAGGAGAAGGAGCTCCCTGCCAGAGCTCCCTTCTCCTCCAGACTAGGGCTATCCCAGCAAGGAACTCCCCGGGACCCAGACCTGCACAACCTATGGAGAGATCCAGAGATGGAGTAGGTCAGGTGGGAGTGGGTTAATCAAGGCCACCTGGAGGTCCCAGTATATTGGGGTGCTGTCTCCTTGGGGCCCGGATGCCCCATAGAAAAGACTGGTCTATAGACCCTTCAGGGCTTAAGCCCTAGACCCACGCTATTTGGTGGCGTAGACCTTGGCTGTAAGGGGAGGTTGGCGGCATAGTGTGTCCCTTTTAGAAGAGGGAGAAGATCATAGCCGGGGGCTGATAATTCCCCATAGTACTCTCCCACACCCTGTGTGGCCCTTTGCAGCCCTGGGAGATTCCTCCCCCCCCCCCCCCCGCTACAGTGGGGGCAAAGTATGTGGTTTTATGCATGCCTTTTCAGTTCGTTTGGAGACAATGGGACATCCAAGAACTGGGCAAGTCTATATAGAGGAAAGAAGGTTGATGGATACAGGTAGAAAATACTGAAGACAGCAAGGGGTGGGGAGGAGTGTGTGTATGGGTAAGAGACAGCAAGTTAGTGGGTAAAAACAAACTTGCAGCCATTCAGGGGTGGGACAGCCACCCCCACCACTCCAAGCTGGGTCAGGTCAGGGAATGGGATCAAACATTCCTCCAACCTGACCCAGGCAAGTATGGGGGGAGAGGGGAAGCGATGCCATGCCCCCTACCATGAGGCCAATAACTTGCCAATAACATGGATGCCAATAACAGACTGCCAACAGTGCTATGGAAACCCCATACACTGGGCTGGGTGGCTGCAATAACAAATGTGCCCACCCGGTTCTCCCATTTCTGACTCACCTGGGTAGCTCATTAGGTTGGACTGTGGGCCTGGTTTGTTCCAGGCCCATGTTTCCAGTCTGGACCCCAACCACGTCAGGGTCTGAATCAGGTCCACTACATCTGGTGGGCCCAGAACAGCTGCGTGGGTTTTTTGTGCTGGCCCAGGCAGGCCACACCTGGGCAAACCATGCCAGCATCACATTGGTTAACACTCACTGTGAGGGTGTACATATGGGGATCAAATTTAGAGTCAGGCAGGGGAGGGGAGCTGTGTGTGCATGGGATGGGGCACCCGAGTGCTGGGGGGTATGTAGGAAGGGAGAAGAAGGACAAATGGGTGATCTGTATTCAGGGACAAGGATTGGGGGACAGGTCTTGTTTTAGAGAGGAGCTATAAATGAAAGAGAAATTATGGGTGCAGTGGAGACAAGAATCAAGTCCATAATATAGGGATGGAGAGGAACTTGATGTCTCCAGCTTCTGTGCTGCCCCCAACCTGCAGAGGAAGAGGATTGTGGCTGAAAGACCAAGGGAAAATCTGAGTGCATGGAGCCTAAGTTGGAAGCAATCACAATATATAAGACTACAATGTCTTTAATGCTTACATGGCATGCACATTAAGGCAGCAGCATTAACTTACAATTTCCATGCTTTTTGGAGCATGGCTGAATTTGTAAGAGCCTTAACTCCACTGTTAAACTGAAAGGTTTTTTGATATTACAATTTTAAAAACAGTTGTTTATAAAGTGGAGCTGTCCTAAGACAACAAGTATTGGAAATGCAAGAAACTTGGTGGCTCTTTTAGGAATATTTTATTATCTTGCCCTAGGATTACTAATTTTTGATTCAGCATATGTGCAGCACTTTCTAAAGTATTTGTAATTAACATACCACCATTGCCTGGCTGGTGTATACTGGAGATTATGGTTCTTTAATTATCCAGTCTTATGAAGAAATGGTTTGCTATAGCATTTTTGATTCCTGAATGATTAAGATAATGGAAAATTCTGAACACTCCATCGTATTCTGACAAGCTAAAGGAGTTCATGCATGTTGAGCTTATGGAAAAGCTTACATGAGCAAACAGAAACAGCTGGGAAATATATAAAGAAGGCACAGTGTAATATGAATCTTCTGTTAAACTTATAAATTTGATTTGCATATAGATTGCTGATGTCCTCGAAACGTAAGCCCTTTTTACATAGGCGGCAAACACCCATGAACATCCGTCTGGGTGTTCATGGGTATTTGCCTCCTCCTGTGTGAACCAACCGATGGGTGTGTGCGTGCTTCCACACACACCCATCACTCACTCACAGAGCCATCCGAAAAAACAGAGGCGGCTCCATGGGTGGCGGTCAGTGTGTGCCCATCAGTACCTCCTGCCCGCCCGGCGCACACCGACTGCGGCGCACACCAACACACACACACACCCACCCACGCTGTGGCCCATGTAAAAAGGGTCTTATATATAAATCTTGTATGACAATGAAACAGATCAATAGTGATTGGTTAATTTGTTGTCAAACTCCCTCCCCATCCCACCACCATTAAAAAATTAGATAGATATTAAATATGATTTGTGGGTTATTTTTGTTATGCTTTGTATTTTATTGTTGCAATATGAAAATTTTTAAAAATATCATAATATTATAACCCGTTATTTAAGTTCATTATTGTGTCAGCTTAGAAAGAGCCTTGCTTTAAAAAAGACGCCATCAGAGATTTGTCAGTCTCCTCCTCATTGGATATCTCCCAGCTTTGGCATGTAAATTCTTCCCTTGCACATCTGTTCAGGACAGTGCAATTGCTTAGACACAGATGGTACAAAAGCACATGATAAATCTTAAGGACTAGAAAAGACCATCAGGCCCAACAAATGTGTCCATCTTCCCTCTTGCACATTTTGTAGAGACTTCATTAGGAGTGTTTCTCCCTCCTCTTGATATACCAGTCTTATAATAATTTAGAAAGTCTGGAAAAACTGACTAGTTAATATTTATAGAATTACATCATTGCAAGCTTGGAAGGGATCTCATGATCATCTGGTACTTTTCTCTGTACCAAGGCAGAATTATTTGTATCAGTGCTATTAATTATACTTATTCCATTAATAACATGAAAGACAGGATTGATTACAACCTAATTTTTAAAACTCCAGTGTTGGGGGTCTTACAACATGCCAGTGAGCTCAGCCGTGTAACAGCGGTTCTTACACTGAGGGCACAGGATGTATCCCAAGGGATGTGGGAAGTGGTATTGCTTGAGTAGTGCTAGGGGGTATTTTAAAAAGGCAGAGGAACATGAATTTTGATTGGGGTTGAATTTGCCAAGCACCATTCATTTCCTAGAAGGAAAAAAAGGAGGACTCATTCTACCCTAGAGCAGGGGCTGGGTGTTTGGAATCAATTTTCCAAGAAGGGAACCAATCTCAATCACAGAAGCCGAAATCTAAACAGCAAAGTAGCTATTATAATTCAGCTTGTTAGGAATTGGAAAGCTCTGGTTATAGGTTATAACAGAGGTCACATAAATCACAGTCTACCACTGTTTAAAACAAACTGTACAGAAAAGTAAAAAAGAACAACTTGAGGTGTCAGTCTCTTGCCACATGAGATTCAATGCCAGGAGACTTGTATGGAACAGGTCAAGATTAAGGCCTAAGCACTTTCTAAGATGTCCACAGTTCTGCTGCTTTGTAATGCAGTGTTCAACCAAGCAGCATGTAGCAAAGTGCTGAGCCTGTGGAAAGAGAAGACAGACAGCAGATATTTGCAGCCATGTCCACACAATGCTTCAGCAAAGGAATAGCAGCATAACAGGCTGTATGCTCCAGGGGGTTATCTATCTGTTGAGTCTGGAAGAGCCAGCCAGTGTATTGAAAAGTAAACTATCCGAAGTAAAATCTGAAGATTCTGACTATGAGCTCAATGGGCTTTTCTTATTTCCCCATCAAATTCCAACGCAGTACATGTTAGTAGGGATGTGCGAACAGAACGCAGTTCGGATGTTCGGCCGTTTGGTAGTTCATTTTGAAAACCAAGTTCTGGTTCAGTTGTTCAGTTCGAAAGAGTTCAGTCTTGCTGAACGTTTGGTGGAGTTTGGACCCGCTGCGAAGCTTGGGGTGCTCCAGGGACCCCCATGGGGGCCCGTGGTGGCATGGCAGGCCATCAGAGACCCAGCAGCAGCAGCAGCAGCAGAGACCGGGAAGGCTCGACACTTGGCACCCCAGCTTGCCCAAGCAGGCAGGCTTGGCGCTTGGCCCCTGGGGGTGCCCGTGGCACCAGGGCTGGCTGTCTGAGACCCAGCAGCAGCAGTAAGAGACCGGGAAGTCTTGGCGCTTGGCACCCTGGGTTGTGCCCATGGCACCAGGGCTGGCCGTCGGAGACCCAGCAGGAGCAGGAGCAGAACCTATGGCAGCAGCGGCAGCAGCAGCAGACAGACACCTTGATGAAAAGCAACTGCTCCACCAACTTGGCCCCCAGTCTCAGGAGGTGCGGTGGGCAAATGTCCTCCTCCATAGAGAACACCCACTCGCTAGGGGACACTGGTTGGTGGGCAGGACAAGAGACCCTTGGCCACATTGGACAGGGCCGGCCACATGTCCCTCTGAGAGCTGTGTCGCCACCATCTTCTGCCCCTCCCTCCCATATATTCCATTCAACCCATTGACTTGAGCTTCCTGAATGACCCCGCGAACAGCGGCCCCACCAGCAAGATAGAGATCAGCTTGGACTGCATTCGGGTGCAGGATATGGACGTGGATGACCCCATGTGGGTGAGTAGCAAACCACCTGTCAAATCTTGCCTGGACTTTGGTCTCTGGCACACTTGGAGCTGTTACCGCCTGATCTGGTGCCAGAAAGGCGGGCAATAGGGCACATGGCACACGTGGTAGGGGCCATGCCAGTGGAGCAGCAGCAGGCATCAGCAGCAGCCCGAGCCCATCACCACGCCCCAAATGGCACAGACCTGATTTTGGCAATCAGGCTTCAGAGGTTCCCAGCAGTGGCACTAGCCGGGGTGTGGTTTGGCGGTGCCTCCTGCCAGAGTCCTCCATTGCCATGCAGGGCACTGGAAGGCCTGTACTCCAGAAGGGTGCGGCTGTCTCCACTGCAGTGGCTGCAGGAGCAAGTGCAGGTGCTTCGGGGTCAGATGTTCCTCCAGGGCCACCAATGTCCCTGACCCCCATTATTGAGGTGATCCCCAGCATTCCAGGGCAGGTGGATCCCACCCCGGCTTCTAGAGGCAGGGCCTGATCCCCAAGCAATGGCAGCAGGGAGAGGAGCCACAGCAGCAGCAACAACAATAGGGGGCACAGAGAGAGTGGCAGCAGCATGGTGGGCAGTTTTTTTAAATTTAATTTAATTTATTTATAAATATTTGTTAGCCGCCCCCTCATGCCTACAGCATCTTGGGGTGGCTTACAGCATAAAAGCACACAATAAAATNCCCCCCCCCCCCACCGCACCCTCCCCTCCGAAGGCCTGGGTGAACATCCAGGTCTTGCAGGCTCATCGAAACGCCAACAGACCTGGGGCCAGATGGGCTTCCTCCAGGAGGGAATTCCAGAGCCTCAGCCCAGCCACCAAGAACACCCTCTCCATTGTGTCCCGCTGCTTTACATGGGGGACCGCTAAAAAGGCACCCCTGGTGGACCGCAGGGATCGCTCTGAGGCGCGGACGGCGAGGTGGTCCCCAGGGTATGAGGGGCCCAGACCATGTAGGGCTTTATAGATCAACACTAGCACCTTGAATTGGATTTGGTACGCTATAGGCAGCCAATGCAGATTACGGAGCACAGTTGTTATGTGCTCCCGCCTTCTCATCCCTATAAGGAGACGGGCCGCTGCATTCTGCACCAGCTGCAGCCTCCGAGCCAGAAACAAGGGAAGCCCCATGTACAGTGCATTGAAGTAGTCTAGTCTTGCGGTGATGGAAGGCATGAATGAGGGTGGCCAGGTCAGGCCTGGAAATGTATGGACACAGCCTCCATACCAGATACAGCTGGCAGAAGGCAGCCTTAGCCACCATCTCTACCTGCCGATCCAGTCAGAGCCCCAAGTCCAACACCACCCCCAGACTCCAAACCTGCTGGGTTACAGGAGGGCGGACCCCCCCCTACCAGGGGAGCCAGTACCTCCCTCGCCCTACTCACCATCGTCACCTCCGTCTTATCAGAATTGAGCTTCAGCCTGTTCTGCCACATCCAATCCGCCACAGCCGCCAAACATTGGGAAAGTAATGAGACAGCAGGACCTGGGTCAGTTGAAAATGAGAGGTACAGCTGAGTATCGTCAGCATATTGGTGACATCGCACCCCGAACTCTCTCACAATCTCCCCCAAGGGCTGCATATATACATTAAATAATAGCGGAGACAAGATCGAACCCTGCGGAATGCCACAGGTCAAGGTCCGGGGGTTTGATGTTTCAGCCCCCAGCACCACCCGCTGGCTTCTCCCCGAGAGGAATGAGCAAAACCACCCTAGGACAGTCCCGTCCAGACCCCCCAGGTCTCGCAGTCATCTGAACAGCAGCTCATGGTCCCCGGTGTCAAATGCAGCTGAGTGATCTAGCAGGATCAAGAATGTTGAACATCCTGCATCCATCTCCTGGCGGAGATCATCCACCAAGGCCACCAGTTCATCAGCCTCAAGGTCCCAGTACTCCCCTTCTCAGAACATCGCTCTGACTGGGGACAGCGAGGCAGACATTAGTCCCAAGGAGGAGATGTCTGGTGCTGTTCTTCCCCTCCCAGCAGTGATGTCAGCGGTGCATCACCAGGTGCAGGTCAGAAGGCAGGAAGGGGCAAAAAATCCTCGGTCTGGGTGGGGCGCATTTTAAGTTGGTGCGGGTGGATGATCCCACGAAGGTGTAGTGCAGTTTGTGCCAGAAGATGGTGAAGCATGGGCAGGTGCTCAGCAACCTTGGCACAACTGCCATGGCGAGGCACCTGAACGGATGCCACAGTGCTGTGCTGCTAGTGGGCAGGCAGGGGCAGTGAATGCCAGCGGGTTCCTGACTGCAGCGGCTAGTCGTCCATCTCCATCAGCAGACAAGCGTCCTGCTCTAACAGCTGCCGATAGCAGCAGAAGCGGTATCACTGCTGAGGGGGAGCAGCAGCAGCAACAGCAGCAGTAGCAGTAGTGTCAGTGCACCTTGGAGGAGCTGCCATCCATAAGCACCGAGGAGGAAGCTGGCGGAACCGAACCTGATTCCAAACTCTGAAATGACCGAACAGTTCGGTCGGTTCAGATCGAGTTCGGGTGGATCGGGATGACCAGTGACCACTGCCAGTTGGTGACTGACCACTGCCTGACACAGGCAGGCACAGGGAAGGGGGGTCAGCTAAGGAGCCGACTTCCAGGCACCAGGGGTGGAGAGGCTTGGAGTAGCAACCAGCCTGCCCAATCACCACCCCTTTTCTCCTCAGACCACTGGTTTCTCAGTCTGCGATTGGCCATGGATAGGCTGCATGGAGCCAATGGGGCTTGCGGTGAGGCGGGCGCAGCAAGTACCAAAACCGATTGCCTCCCCCCTTCCAACACCTTCTGAGCAAGTCACTGTTCCTGACAGCAGGCGTTTTCAGAAGGCTCCCTCTTCCAGTAGTTTTGTACTTCCCAGCTCCCCAATCCATTGCCATCCTCCTCCTCGTCCCATCCTTTCCCTCTCCCTCTTATTCCATCCCTGATTCCCTTCACCTGTTTTAAGTTTTGGATTTATTTAGAGTAGGATTATTATTAGATTGATTTTCATTTCAGTTTTGTCCCCCTCCCTGTGTAATATTAGATAGATAGATAGATAGATAGATAGATAGATAGATAGATGTACCTAGGCTATAGTGTGCTTATAGGACAAGGCCTTTGTAGTTATTAGGATATTCTATTTAGTTCAATAGTTAATAGCAAGTTAGATTTGAGATAGCTATATATAATATTATTTTTTTAAATGAGTAAAAATTTTTTTATAAAATCTTTGTGGGTTTCAGTTTGAAGACATGGAGAAGGGAAGTAGGAGAGACTGGTCTGCTGCCTATAAGACAGGCAATGGGGCACGTGGGAGAGGTGGTAGGGGTATGGACCGTGCCAGCAGAGTGGCAGCAGCAGTAGCCCGAGCACATCACCACGCCCCAAACTCCGTAGGCCTGCTTTAGGGCAACAGGCTTCAGTGGCTCAGCATTGCTGCTTGGCAGTGCCCTCCACTGCCACACAGGGCACTGGAAGGCCTGCAGGACATGAAACTGCATCTGTCTCTGCTGCTGCTGGTCCTGGAGCAGGTGCTGCTGCTTCCGATGTTCCTCCAGGGCCACCAATGTGCCCCATTGTGGAGGCAATCCCCAGCAGTCCAGAGCTGGTGGATCCCGCCCTGGCTTCTAGAGACAGGGCCAGATGGCAGTAGGGAGAGGAGTAGCAGCAGCAGCAGCAGCAACTATAGAGGGGGGCACATGGAGAGTGCCAGAAGCATGGCGGACACTCAAGTCTCAGGGTCCCAGTACTCCCCTTCGCGGGACATCACAGTAATTGAGGACAGTGAGGCAGAACTTGACACTAGTGCTGCAGAGGAGATGTCTGGATCTGAGATGATGGCTGGCCCTCCTCCCAGAGCTGTGTCATTGTCGACACCACCAAGTTCTGCCCCTCCCAGCAGCGCTGGAAGCAGCAGTGTGTCACCCGGGGCAGGTCAAAAGGCAGGAGGGGGGGAAAAATCCTCTGTCTGGGAACATTTTAAGCTGATGCAGGCAGATGACCTGAGGGAGGTGCAGTGCATTTTGTGCAATAAGTTGGTGAAGCGTGGGCAGGTGCTCGCCAACCTTGGGACAACTGCCATGGCAAGGCACCTGAAATCATGCCACAGCGCTCTGCTGCTAAGCGGGAAAGCAGGGGAAGTGGGTGCCAGCGGGTTCCCGACTGCAACGCCCAGTCGCCCACCTCCTTCAGCGGGAAAGTGTTCTGCACCAACTGCTGCTTCTAGCAGCAGGAGCAGTATTCCTGCTGGGGGGGGAAGAACAGCAGCAGGAGCCCCGCCAGCAGCGTCAGTCCACCAGGGAGTAGCTGGGGTGGGGGCAGCTGCCAAGGCCATCGGCAGCTGGAGGGCAGCGAGGCTATCAAGAGAAAGCCAGGTGCCTGTTAGAAGAAATGATTGCACTGGATGGGCAGCCCTTCTCCATCATAGAGGACATGGGCTTCAATTGGCTGGTTGGGTTCCTGATCCCCAGTTTAACCTGCCGACCTGTACCACCCTGAATCTGAATGTGGGGCCCGACCTGTACAGGGATTTGAAGGAGCGGGTGAGGGAGCAGCTGGCAGGGGCTGGGGGGGGCTACTGTCCACTTCACCACCGACCTGTGGTCCTCCAGGAACGCCCAGCACATCTACCTGGCAATAACGGTGCACTGATGGCAGGACCCAGTGGAGGCAGCTTTGGGGAGTGGCAGGAGAGGTCCCAAAGCAGGGTATAGGTGGTCCCTGCTTCAGGCACAAGTCATGGACAGCCCCCACATCTCAAGGTACATTGAGGCAGCCCTAGCCACCATGGTGATGGAGTGGGTCACACCAGGCACGGCCTTCATCAAGGGGTGTGTGGTCACAGACAATGCGGCCAATATACTCAAGGCAGTCCGTGACGGGGACTTCAGCAGCATCCCTTGTGCCGCACGCACCTTTCACCTGGTGGTCAGGTACATTCTGGACTTAGGGAATAACGGGATTGGGGAAGACACCCTTAGCTCCCTGATCGAGTGGGGGAGGAAGTTGGTGGGGTTCTTCAACAGGAGCATGAAGGTCAGCATGAAGAAGCAGGCCGAGCAAGACTCCCCAGGGCACCAGCTGGTCCAGGATGTGGCCACCAGGTGAAATTCCACCTTCCTGATGCTTGAGTGGCTTCTCAAGAAGAAAGCTGCCTTGCATCAGGTTCAACTGGTGATGGACAATGGGGCAACTCAAGGGTTTAATGGTGAGGAATGGGAGATCCTGGCTCACAGTCTTCATCCTGAGACTGTTCCTGGCCGTGACAGAGACCGTGAGCAGCTCCACCACCATCCTCAGCCAGGTGACCCATCTGGTCCATAGTCTCCACAGGAGCCTGGACGAGATTCTTGAGGGGCAGGATTGTGGCCCTGAGGGCAGGGAGCTGACCGATGAGGCACTTGATCTAGCGTGGAAGCTGAAGGTGGGACTGAAGGCACGTTTTGAAGACCTGCTGAAGCATGAGAAATACGTTGTGGCAACCATGCTGGACCCCAGGATCAAGGGCAGCATGACACGCGAGACAGCACACTATGGCCACTGGAAGGGTGTGCTGGTGCATAGGGTTTGGGAGGCAGAGCGGGCTGTGGAGAGTGTGTGGCAGCAGCAACAGGACACCCCTGGGGATGGTGGGAGTGAGAGCAGCACCAGCCACCCCTTTCATCCAGCATGGTCTATCCCTGCCCCTAGCAGTAGCAGCAGCGCCAGGAGCAGCAACACCCCTATTGCCAGCAGCAGCAGAAGCAGCTTGGCCTATGTGCAGGCCACTCTGAGGAGCATGGCGCCATGCACAATAGGGCAAGCAGCGTGGCTGAGGACAGTGGTGGAGGTGGTGCCCAGTCAGAGCTACGAGAGGGAGTATGATGGCACCTCAGCAGCCATGGAGACCTACCTTGTGGAGGAGCCCTGTATCAATCCCAGCAGCTATCCCTTGGCCTACTGGGCCAGTAAGGCCAACGTGTGCCCCCCCTATCAAAAGTGGCCAAGGTTATCCTGTCCCGCCCACCAACCAGGGTCCCCAGCGAGCAGGTGTTCTCCATGGCTGGGGACATTTGCTCCCCGCACCGCCTGAGACTGGGGGCCAAGTTGGTGGAGCAGTTGCTCTTCCTGAAGGTGAATCTTCCACTGCTGCGATTCCCTGAGCTTCCCCTGGATTGATGGTGCAGTGGCATACACCATGCCATTCCAGGGGCAGTCTTGGTACGGGGTGGGGCTCTTCCTCCTCAATCTGGGGAACTGCTGCTCTGCTTCTGAGGTGCTGTCCCTCCCTCCCAATGCCTGGTGCCCTCCCTGACCCCTCCTCCCTCTCCCTCATACTAGACAGTCTCGCCTGCCTTATCTCATGACACAGGGTGGGCATTGGGAAGTGAACTATAAGCCTGCCAGCCGACCTCTGTCTAGACAGTCTCAGCCTGCCTATGTGACTGGTTCTCTCTCTCATGTGCTGCACAGTCTTTGCTAGCCTATCTGAGTACCCTGCTGCCAAGGTCCCAGGCTGCCTGCCCTACTGCCTCTCATGCCACGCTGCCTGCCTGCCCAGGATGCAAAATTCGAACCCTGCCTCAGTCTGCCTGACTGCAGCTCATGCACGCTGCCTGCCTGCCTGCCCTGGCAACCAATGTCTGCTGCTGCTGCCAATGTTGGCTACCTACGCCTATGCTGTCTGTGCCAAGGGTTCTGTACTTTGGCAACCAATGTCTGCTGCTGCTGCCAATGGCCCCCAGACCTATATGCTGTCTGTGCTAGGGGTTCTGTACCCTAGCAACCAATGTCTGCTGCTGCCAATGGCCCCAGGTCTATATACTGTCTGTGCCAAGGGTTCTGTACCCTGGCAACCAATGTCTGCTGCTGCTGCCAATGGCCCCCAGGCCTATATGCTGTCTGTGCCAAGGGTTCTGCGCCTGGCTGGCAACCAATGTCTGATGCTGCTGCCAATTGCCCATGCCCCCAGGCCTATATGCTGTCTGTGCCAAGGGTTCTGTATCCTGACAACCAATGTCTGATGCTGCTACTGCCAATGTCACCTACCTATGCCTAAGCTGCCTGTGCCAAGGGTTCTGTACCCTCGCAACCCACTGTCCTCATCCAGCACCTGCTGCCCAGGAGCCTGTTTCTCTCTCTTGCACACCCACACACAGACACAATCCATGCCCCTCCTGGGGAGCTGTCTGCAAGTTGAGACCCTTCTGCTGGCACATCTTCGGGCTAATACCCTACCTAGTGCTGCTGCTGCTGCTGTCAGGTGACAAGCTGTATATATACAATGAGATTGTGTCACCCACCTGCCAGAACTGCAGCACAGGGGGATAAAAGATTGGCTGTTCAAACAAATATATTAACAACAAATATAACCGTTAAACTTTTATAAAAACTTTTAAAATAACAACAACATACATTACAACTTTATAAAACAAAAAACAGAGATTAATATACACAACAACAAAAAATTTAGTCTGTGTGCCTGTCCCCTAGAACATTGGGGTACGGGGAAATGGGTGCATGGGACCCAGGGGCAGGCAGCACGTCCTCCTCCAACTCATACCCATGCTGCTGGGAAAACTCCATGGCCCCTGCCACAGAGGCCTACCATGTGGCAACCAACTGGGGGTGCACTTCAAGGTCTTCCCTCTCCTTGCGAAGGTACTTAGAGTATGCCTCCACCTTTCGCTCCCTTGCTCTCAGCACCTGGAATCACCACACCAACTGGTCCTCCATCCTGCGGCCTTGGACCCTCAGAGCCACCATATATTGTTTTCTGGGCCTCTGCAGCTGTCCACGGAAGACTCTTTCCTCTTCTGACTCCTCCCAGGGGGCTGGAGACTACTTGTCATCAGAGCTGGAGGTGGAAGGGCTCAGGTGCCGGCATTTCTGCCGGGCCTTCCCCCCTTCCTTCCGGCGCTGCTCCTCCATGCCAGAGACTCTGCTGCTGCTGTGCCTTCCCAACCCAGAAGGACCATGCACCACATCAATATTATGGTTTTTTTCAATGTGGGCTATGAGCCCTGATGTGGTCCCCTAGCTGTGCTGCTTAAATCTTTTGTTGCATACCTAGAGAACATAAAAAGATAGGAAAATAAGAAGTGCCATACTGTGTCAGACCAATGGTCTGTCAAGCCCTGCCTGCATTCTGTCTCCACAAGTGGGTGGGTGGCCAATCTCTCTCTGCAGGGGACTTCCTAGAAGGTCACATGGCAATCCATTCCCTGTTGTTCCAGCCTCCGTGTCTTACTGTGCAGATACTGAATACATTAACCATATCAAACCACTGCCAGACATTGGACATTTTGTGCCTGCTGTCTGGCACTGGCACTGGCGACTTCCACCTCGGTGTCCTGCGCATGGCACCAGTGCCGGGGGCAGCATCTTATTCTTCACCCTCTCTGAAACAGGAACACATAACACCACCTAAGTAATATCATGCATTTATGCTGATGCCTCTAGTCCTCCCTACCAGGAGTGCTAGGGATGGCAACGGGAGATGGTGACCCCGGCTGGCACGTTTAAATCGAAAACACCCTGACTGGCACGTTCAACTCCAGCCCTTCTTTGAGTCATAGAGAGGGATGGCAATGGAGAGACCCTTGCTAGATGGCTGGCACGTGTTTGGGTGGGTGCTTCCTTTGGCTCGTGCCTGACTGCTGGAAGAGTCCCCCACAGTACCCTACCCTCTTTCTCTGTGGCAGACATCTGCTGCCACCCGCTGATGATGCCCACTGTTTGTGCCTGACTACCCACCAACAACCCAAACCACCCACCCACCTGCACGCCAGTGAGCTTGCACTTAAGTATAGTATTCTATTCTTCTTGTCCTCAAAGTAAAAATAAAGTTTACAAACCTGGCAGTACATCCTGTGCCCTCTTGCTCCTCTACTGGGGAGCCGACCTCCACCACCGAAGCTTCCGCAGCAGCAACCTCTTCCTCCTCCTCCACCAGCTCCGCCACCTTGGCCTCCCCCTCCCCCCAAGGTCCTCTTCACCCGCTTCATTTTTTTTCTCAAATAAAAACAGCCAAACACAGTCACTCACCAACCAGCCAAACCAACACCCAGTCAAGCACAGCCAAAACACATGAAACAAAACCAAACAGCCAGCCAGCCACAATGCACATGCTCTCGCTCCACACAAGCTCTGCATGCACTCGAATGTCCAGTTTCCAGGTTCCAATGTGATCACGGGACCAACCACGCAATATCTAGACCGAAACCGAAATCGATTTCCCAACGGCTGAACTGAACCAAACTCAACTGAACCGAATGACCGAACCCGAACATGGTTCCCAAACCAAATGACCAAACCTGAACTCAGCTCCCGAACTGAATGACCGAACAACCGAACCGCGTTCTGTTCGCACTCGCACATCCTTACTGGCAGCCTGCAATGCCCGGCCCTGATGGTGACTAGAACAGTGGAGAACCCAACCCAGCACAGCATAGAGTGAGCAGAACTGGAAGTCTGCCAGAACCACCCTGAGTCAGCAGGTGGTGCCAGCCCTGTACCGGGCTTTAAGGGAATGGGTGAGGAAGCAGAGGGCAGGGGCTGGGGGTTCCATCGTCCACTTCACTGCTGACCTGTGGTCAAGTAGGAACATGCAGCATGCCTACCTGGCAGTGACTGATGATGCACTGGTGGTGACAGGACCTGGAGGCAGCATTTGGCAGTGGCAGGAGGAGTCCCAAAGCAGGATAGGTGGACTCTGCTTCAGGTGGAAGTCATGGACGCCACAGCCCCCACATATCTTGGAACATCGAGGCACACCTGACCACCACAGTGAGGGAGTGGGTCACACTAGGCATGCCCTTCACCAACAGGTGCATGTTGATGCACAATGCGGCCAACAGATTAAGGGCAGTCTGCCAGGGGGGCTTCACCAGCATCCCTCCCTTCACCTGGTGTTCAGGAACGCTCTGGGCTTGGGGGAGAAGGGGATTGGGGCATCCCCCCTTATCTCCCTGATCGAGCAGGGGAGGAAGCTGTCCAGCGGTTTCTTTAACTGCAGTGTGATGGGCAGCGACCTCCTCTGGGTGAAGCAGGCAGAGCAAGGCTCCCTAGTGCACCAACTGGTGCAGGATGTGTCCACCTGGTGGAATTCCTCCACGTTCCTGATGCTTGAGCGGGTTCTCAAGCAGAAAGTTGCCTTGCATCAGGTTCAACTGGTGACAGAGAGTGGGGCACCTCCAGGGTACTATGGGGTGGAATGGGAGATCCTGGAGCTCTATGGGCACTGAAAGGGTGAGCTGGTGGAGCAGGTTCAGCAGGCAGAGAGGGCTTTGGAGACTGGGCAATGGCAGCAGCAGCAGGATGCCCCTGGGGATGGTAGGAGTGGGAGCAGCCACCCCTTTCAGCCAGTGGAGTCTATCTCTGCCCCCAGCCTGAGCAGTATCAGCACCAGCAACAGCACCCCTATTGCTTCTGGATGATGTGAATGGACAGCCCTTCCTGCCTGGAACGTAGGCCCCAGAACCCTGAGGGTGGGTCCTGGGGCTGGAGTGGCTGCTTCTTGAGGTGGTGGAATGACAACTCCTCGTGAGCAGAATGATAGCCCCAGAACCCTGATGGTGGGTCCTGGGGATATAGTGGAAGCTTCTTGATGCAGTGATATGACAGCTCTCTCTGCCTGTAACGTAAGACCCAGAACTCCGAGGGTGGGTCCTGGGGCTGAAGTGGCTGAAGAACTTTGAAGGCTGAAGTGGAGAAAGCTTCATGTGACAGTTCCCCGTGAGTGGAATGATGGCTTCAGAACCCTGCTGGTGGATCCTGGGGCTGGAGTAGCTGGCACCCCTGCTCTTCCTGGCATTGCAGGTGAAGCAGCGGCAGAGGCCCGGCCAGGGCTCAGTGGCTGGCACCCCTAGTCAGCTGGGCGTTACAGGCTGGCAATGCTGAGTGACACTGCTTCAGAGCACCCACTGAGATGGAGTGTTTAGGAAGGGTTTAAATCAGGTGGCTCCCAGAAGGACTACCAGAGCAGCAAGGCACCATGCACTCCATCTGCCATGGACCATAGGGGAGGGGGAAGCACACTGGGCTGGCCTTCAAAATTGACATGTCCCCACCTGGTTATTAGAGCTCGCTATGGCAGGAGCCATTTTCGACTCCGAGGACGGCAGGGAAACCAAAGACACCTGAGATCAGGGAAAGGAGATGGGGAAAGCCCTGGTGGGCGGAGTAGAGCTGGAGGGCAGCAGGATGCACATTACAGGGACTCCCCTGAGGTGCCACGGGACAAGGGGGCAGGGCCCATGGAGCCACAGCGATGCTCCTTACGCATTCAGGCGCAGAGGGGGCGGAGCCAGGACCATAAAAAGAGAACGCATTCTTCACAGTGGCACCAGTGATCAGCGCAGCTGTGAGACTGGCCCCTAGCGAGAGGAGTGTGCAGAGGAGTATTGTGTGGAGCAAGGAGTTTGATTGTGTGTGGACGGAGCGTGGAAGAACAGGTGACTGGGTGGATGCAACACAGAGAGAGAGAGTAATGATGATTATAAGTGTGAGAGGTGTGTGTGGAGGTGAGATTGGGTGGTGTGGGTGTGGGGTAATTGTAGTGCACTTCCTTGTTCCTTCTCATTCTACCCTGTGGCCCTTGCTCCTGAGTGTTGTGAACTTACCCTTATTTCCTTCCCCGACAGCCCTTGGTTCTTCCCTTTCTTCCCCCACTGGGACCCTTTTCCACCTTTTTTTGTTTCATATGGTTTTCATCCTCACCTTCTTTTTCCTGAGCTGCTGGCCTCTGATGTTCCCACCATTGGTACTAGGGTCCAGAAGCTTCAACACCATCCTGCTTTGGCTCACACCCTATTACAGAGAGCTCACCAGCAATACAAGAGGACCTCAGACCTTCACAGAAATAATGTCCCTTCCCTTGCACCTGGTGACCTTGTCTGGGTCGACCACTATCATTATCCTTGCCATCGTCCTTCTGCCAAATTGGCTGACAGGTACTTTGGACCTTGCCCTATCCTTCGACAGATTAATCCTGTTACTTACCAGATCCTCCTTCCTCCTATGCTCACTGCCACCCTGTATTCCACGTGCCCCTTTTGAAGCCCTACACTCCTCCCTTATTTCCTGAAGCAGCCCCCCCCTACTCCCATGGGGGAGACTCCCCATGATTTTGAGTTCGAGATATGTGATATTCTAGATTCTTGCCATCACCATTGACTGGAAGGGCTATGATACCTCTGAACGTTCCTGGGAACCCGCTGAGGTTGTGCATGCCCCCCACCTTGTTCAGTTGTTTCATGCCCGCTTCCCTCACAAACCCAAACCTCTTTGGAGGGCAGGGGGGCCCTTGGTGGCTGCTATTAGAGCCCGCTATGGCGGGAGCCGTTTTCGGCTCCACGGATGGCAGGGAAACCAAAGACGCCTGAGATCCGGGAAAGGAGATGGGGAAAGCCCTGGTGGGTGGAGTAGAGCTGGAGGGCAGCAGGACACACATTACAGTGACTCCCCCGCAGCCGCAGGACAAGGGGGCATGGCCCACGGAGCCGTGGTGATGCTCCTTATGCATACAGGCACAGAGGGGGGTGGAGCCAGGACCACAAAAGGAGAACGCAGTCTTCACAGTGGTGCTGGTGATCAGCGCAGCTGTGAGACTGGCCTCTAGTGAGAGGAGTGTGCAGAGGAGTATTATGTGGAGCAAGGAGTTTGATTGTGTGTGGACAGAGAGTGGAAGAACGGGTGACTGGGTGGATGCAACGGAGAGAGAGTGAGTAAGGGTGATTATAAGCATGAGAGGTGTGTGTGGAGGTGAGATTGAGTGGTGTGGGGTAATTGTAGTGCACTTCCTTGTTCCTTCTCATTCTACCCTGTGGCCCTTGCCCCTGAGTGTTGTGAACTTACCCTTATTTCCTTCCCTGACAGCCCTTGGTTCTTTCCTTCCTTCCCCCACTGGGACCCTCACCCCCATCGCTGTTCCGCCCCTAGCATGTGAGGGGCTAGGGGCGGAACAGCACGTGAGCGGCTCACCTGATGCCAAGTGAGTGAGCGGGGGCTGAGCTCAGAGTGATGTTTTCTCCCCCCATAAGGCTCTGGCCTGCTTTTGGGAGAGAGCACTAGGGCCAACCAAGAACCTGAGGGGTTGTTTTCTCATATACCGAGCACATAGCCCCTGTGATCAGGTGGTGGGCACATACCTCCCTCCTTGTTCCTTCTGTGATAGGTTACCTCTCTGGGTCCTATCCCCTCTTCCAGCCCCCTGTCCTAACACCGGTGTGAGCTCTGGGAAACCCAGGCTCCCCACGGCTCCTGGATATTTCTTCTGAGGCCATGTCCCCTGCTCACTGAGTGCCAGGAGAGCATTGCAGTTCCAGTGACATCTGATCAGCTCTCGCTGGCCCTTGAAAATCCTTAATTTGGCCCAGGGACAGCCGGCTCTGCTCCTGTTGGACACAGACAGCTATTTTAGAGGAGGTATCCAGCATCATCACTGAGGCCGGTGAGGAAATAGCCAAGAGGAGCTTGCTTGCAGGCTGGCTGGCATGGGTTGGGGAGCTGCAGAGACCTGGCCAGGACTTGGTGCCAGGCACCCCTGGTTGGCTGTGCATTTCCATGCTGTCTCGCTGGCCCTTGAATATCCATAACTTGGCCCAGGGACAGCCAGCTCTGCTCCTGTTGGACACAGACAGCTATTTTAGAGGAGGTATCCAGCATCATCACTGAGGCAGGTGAGGAAACAGCCAAGAGGAGCTTGCTTGCAGGCCAGCTGGCATGGGTGGGGGAGCGGCAGAGGCCTGGCCAGGGTTGTACTCGACAGAACTGAAGAAGGAGGAGGGCCACTGCAGTGAGCCTTGAAGCATAGTGCGCGGGCCCTGGTGGAGCCGACCCAAGGTGCAGATCTTGGTGCTAGTAGCAAATAAATAATAATATTCAAATGTCAATCCGTGGCACAGCAGAGGTAGCACTGGCAGCAGAAGCAGATAATGGATTGCCTGGACACAGAACCCATGGCACAGACAGCATAGGTGGCATTGGCAGTTGAACCCTGAGGGTGGGTCCCGGGGATAGTGCGGCAGCATCTGGCTGCAGTGAAAGGCCAGCCCCCCCAGTCCCTGCCCTTTATGTGCGTATCCTTCTGGAGAAGGTTGGAGTGAGTTAGTGACTATTTTTGTAGCCCCCCCTTTTCTATTTAAATGAAATTTGTCCCTGAATGCTTGAGTGGGAAATCTCTTTGTCCTCTTTGCCAGCGTTGCAGGATGTCTTGGCTGGCATGGCTGGGGGAGCGGCAGAGGCCCAGCCAGAGCAGCAGAGATTGCGGTGGTAATAGGAAATAATCAATTATATTCAAACAAGAACTCTGAAGGATGAATTGGAGAAGGGTTCCATGTGAACAGCAGTTGTTGAACATGTGTCAGTTGGTCCTAAGCGACGTGAGCCGGGCCCTTCCTGTGGATTGCCCCAGGCTGGCTGGCATGGGTGGGGGAGCAGCCAGGGCTCAGTGGCTGACACCCCTGCTTGACTGGGTGTTGCAGGCTTGCATTCTACTCTCAGGATCTCAGCAAACTATTCTGCCACTTGGTCAAGTCTTGCCCAGTGGTGAATCACGTGGCCACCCAGTAGCAGACATTGGGTTGCTGAGGCAGAACCCATGGCACAGACAGTATAGGCAGCATTGGCAGCAGCAGCAGCAGACATTGGATTGCCCAGGTATAGAACCCATGGCACAGACAGCGGAGGTGGCATTGGCAGCAACGGCAGATATTGGATTGCCCTGGTACAGAACCCATGGCACAGATTGCAGAGGCGGCACTGGCAGCAGCAGCAGACATTGAGTTGCCTGGGTACAGAACCCATGGCACAGACAGCAGAGGCGGCATTGGCACAGGAGGATCAGACATTGGATTGCCCAGAGGCAACATTGGCAGCATTGGCACAGCAGGAGCAGACTTTGGATGTGAACATTCCATGTGAACAGCAGTTTTTGAACATGGGTCAGTTGGTCCTAAGAGACGCAAGCTGGACCCTTCCTGTGGATTGACACAGCTGTGACAGGCATCGCCCACCCCTCCCCGCCCCAGCCTCCATGCTGTCCTCCGTGGCAGTGGGGTCAAGGGGGTGGTGTCCTGGGTCAGCGTCCCGCCTCAGCGTGCACTGGGGTGCAAACTGTCTTTCAACTGAATGCCATGTGCATGTTGGGGGAAAGGATTATGTGTGGACCAGGGCTACATAGGAAGTGAGGAGTCTACTGAAATCCTATAGTCTTTGGTGTGTGTGTGTCAGAATATGTGATGTTTCAGGGTCCAGTCCTGGAGAGGCTGTAGTTGAGCTCTGCATCGATGTGCATTGGCAGCAGCAGCGGATATTGGATTGCTGGGGCACAGAATCCGTGGCACAGACAGCAGAGGAAGCATGAGCAGCAGCAGCAGACATTGGATTTCCCGGGCAAAGAACCACTGGCACAGACAGCAGAGGCGGCAATGGCAGCAGCAGCAGACTTTGGCTACATTGGTACAGCAGGAGCAGACTTTGGATTGCTCAGAGGCATCATTGGCACAGCAGGATCAGACTTTAGATTGCCCAGAGGCATCATTAGCAATATTGGCATAGCAGGATCAGACTTTAGATTGCCCAGAGGCATCATTAGCAATATTGGCATAGCAGGATCAGACTTTAGATTTCTCAGAGGTATCATTGGCATCATTGGCACAGCAGGAGCAGACTTTAGATTGCCCAAAGGCAGCATTGGCACAGCAGGATCAGACTTTAGATTGCCCAGAGGCATCATTGGCAACAGCAGGAGCTGACTTTAGATTGCCCAGAGGTATCTAATATCTACAAAGGCCTAGCCCTACAAATACACTATAAAATATTAAAACTGAATTCACTACGCACTCTCTCTACCTATCCTCTATAGCTAAGCTAACTCCTACAACTATCTATCTATCTATGCTCTCTCTCTCTCTCTCATTATATATATATATATATATATACACACACACACACACACACACACATGGACAGGGTATCTCTAAGGGAAAGGAGAGGGGTACAGGAAATACGGGGGTTTTCCCCGGGATGGGTAGGAAGGGGTGAGGAAGGGCCCTGGGTAAACCCTCCTGCACGCTCTCAGAATGAACACGCTCACCAAGGGCGGCTCTCTCTCTCCGAGGAATTTCTATCCT
>QEPC01007591.1:1426168-1442686 GCA_003113815.1 Sphenodon punctatus
GTCACTCCAGGAAAGGGTACACGGGGGTCAGGCACGCTCCACTCCACACTCAGGTAGCTCAGGATAAACAGGTACACGATCATTCAGGGGGCCAGCTTCTCACAAGTGATTACCGGCGGGGCTACTGCCTCCGCCGGAGTCTTTTAAAGGCCTGTCTTAATTGCCCCCAGGTGAGCTCGGGGCAGGGCTCCTAATCGCCGGCAAGCCTGCCTCTGTATTCCTCTTAGGGCGGGGGGGGCCAGGAGTGTCCAGGAGGCGTGGTGTGGCTCCGCCCCCCCCACGGCATCCCCGACACCTCCCGCAAGCCCGCCAACTGCCGCAGCCGCCAGCCACTGAGCCCCCCGCCGCCGCACCACCCCATGGCCCCTGACACACAGAGGGATGGAGGGGGGGACACAGACAGTTCACAACAAACAACACAGGAAGGGGTACAAAACTGAAATGAAACCTAAACAATGTATCCAAAAACAGGGGAAGGGAATCAGGGATGGAATATCTACAGGGAGGAGGGAAGGATTCAATGGAGGGTAGGGAGAAAGAACAGAGGAAAGGTTAAAAAATAAAAACAACACCTAAATCTATCTAATCTAATCTAAATAGATGAAACTATGAGGTAAATGTGTGGGATGGGTGAAACAGGAGGAGGATGGCAATGAATTGGAACACAAACTGCTGGGAGAGGGAGACTTCTGAAAATGCCTGCTGCCAGGATCAGTGGCTAGCTCAGAAGGAATTGGAAGGTGGGGAGGGCAATGACTTTTTGTACTTGCTGCGCCCACCTTACCACAAGCCCCATTGGCTCTGTGCAGCCTAGCCCATGGCCAATTGCAGCCTGTGAAGCCAGTGGTCTGAGGAAAAGAGGGCTTGTGATTGGGCAGGCAGGCTGCTATTCCAAGCCTCTTCACCCCTGGTGCCAGAAAGTCTGGTCCTCAGGTGCCCCTCCTCCTCCCTGGGCTTGTTTATCACATTTTTCCTGCCTGAATGCCACCGAATTCAACCAAACTCAACCAAACTGTTTGGTCGTTAGAGCTTTTGGTTCGAATGTTCGGTTCGGTTGACCGAACATTCCAAGTTTGTCCCAAACACCGAACATCCAAACCACGTTTGCACATCCTTACATGTTAGAGCTTCCTATCCAAAGTAATTAAGGCAGAGGTGCATTTAATAGGAGGGCAGGGAGTTGCTCCTCCCACAAACCACCTTCACGTGGCATGCCTTCTCTGTTGGGTTTTGCCACTGCTGCTACTCTGGCCCAGTGGGTGTTGCCAGCAGTCAATCTAGAGTATCAGAGGCAACAATAAGAGCTGGACAAGTGGGAAGACTGAATATTCAGCTTACCAATGATTCCGGGGGTTAGTTGAGTTACACACAAACACATACAATGTGGTGTGAAACCTGTCTCCAGTGCTAACATGTGGATTCAGGCATCAAGAAAATTCCATTTCCACTTCATTTTGTACACATTTTCACTGTGTGGTTGCTGTTTAATAACTGTGTTCATTGTCCCTGGAATACTGTAAAATCATTAGAATTTTCTTTCTCTGCTATGGGTTGCAAAACAAGGCTGCTCCATTTCTCCCCTCCCCACTTTCCTTCTTACAGTTAATGTGGAATAAAAGCAAGCCTTCCTAATTATAGGAATTTAGCTTTCTTTATAAGCTGGATATTTTAAGATCTGTTTACAGAATCACAATCTGAAACATCATTCAAAAACAGTGTGAATTGATTACATCCTTCTGGAGAACATCTAGGCAGCAGAACACACATTTGTAGCTGTTGAGCTGCCCTATAATTAAGATGTTGTTTCTTCACTTCTCCACATATGCTGCTGCTGATGGAGAACAGCTGAGATACAGAGGATAAAACAATAGAAAAATGTGCCACAGACATCACTTTCCCAACCTAATGCCAGGAATATTCTGATCTATGCTGAGCACAGACAACACAGGGTTTATAGGTGTCAGCTATAAGCGCCTCAGGAACTATCCGTTCAGAATTCTCTTTGGTAGGGAAAAATTGCAAATTAAGCTTTATAAATGTACATGTCTGGCTTCTTCCAGGCATGGTCTGTTAAGAGATTTGATCCAAAGCCCATTGAAATCAATTTGTTTAAATGGCTTTGGATCAAGCGGGCTAGTGTAGGGGGAAGTCAAAATGGCAGCCAGGCGTGGAAGCATAGATTGCATCAGGGGGAGGGAATGATACAAATAGGAAGAAAACCGTGTGGCACTTCCCTTTGGACTGGCATGGGACTGGAAGCCAAACTGGTGCCTGGTGGGATCCCAACACAGACACTGCTCCAGTAACCATATAGGTACTCATTCCTGCTTCCCTTCAGGCAGCTGGAGGACTGAAAATTGCCTGAAACACATGAAAGTGGGTGGGGAGGTCTGAACTAATGAATTCCCTTGTTGCCTTGCTACAGATCTGCCAGTGCAACAAGTGAAAACGGAAAAAAAAAAAACCTGCCACAAGCACCCAGCAGCACCATGACCTGCAGCGCCACATTTGCAAGCTTCTCCTTTCTGATTCAGACAACACGTGAAAAAAATCAAGGCTACAAAGTGATTATTTTTATTAAATAAAATAATTTTTATTATTTTTGTAAAATAAATTATTTTTCTAAAACAAGAGGCTGCCCGTTTATTAGCTCTACATGCTAAACCATGTGAGTGGGTGGTCAGTGGAGGCTGCATGGACTGAATGCAGACTCCAGACAGCTATTGTCTCATCTGAAAACACTCCATGTGTATTCCGGTAGGATTTTAACAACTGGTAGAATAGGATTCCGGTAGAATTTTGCCAAACTGGTAGAATATCACCACTGGCAGCAGCAGTGCGCCCCCTAGGAAATCAGGGGCAATGCCCCTCCTGACCCCAGGAGGGCTCCCCCAGCGACGTGCTTTAAAAAAAAAAAAAATAGCCTCCCCTCCGCCTGGCCGCGCGCACGGGCACACAAGGATTATGTTTGGAGCCATCTCGAAGAACCTTGTTTTAGAGACACTGGCCTTCTTGACAAGAAGGTTCAGTGCCTCTAAACATAATCTCACCGGTTGTGTGTGCAAATCCTCCCCCCCCCCCGAAGGCTTCCTCTAAGGAAGCCTTTCAGGGACAAAAGGGAGGCGTTCTTCCCTTTATGCGGAATGGGCGGCTATAAGCGCCATCCATTCTGCATAAAGGGAACCCAGCAATGAAATAGTACTGCAGGGGGCATTATTTCATTGCAGGGGGTAGGCCAGCCTGAAAGCCCGGGGGTGCCACACGGTAGGTGCCCAGGTCAGACTACTGTGGGCTGTGTGGTGGTGGGGAGCTTGGAGCTGCCGCGCAGCACCTTAAGGCTCCCCCCTCCCAGAGTTGAGTCGAACTTTGACTCACGAGGAGGGAGGGAAACTTTGACTTGACCCTGGGAGGGGGAGCCTTAAGGCGCTGCGTGGCAGCTCCCAGGCCCAAGAAGAACTGAGCAGCGGTGCACAGATCCAACCTGGATCATCCTGTAGCGCTGCCTGAGGAGTGAGCCAGCTGGCGGTGAGTAAATTGTGGGGTTGGGTGTGTGCGTGGAGAGACTGGGGGGTAGGAGTACTTTGGACTGGGAGAGACTGGGGAATGGGGGAGGGGTGGATGGGGAGAGACTGATGGAAGCACATGGGGTCATGGTGGGGGGAGTGGGGGCACACAGGGACATGTGGGGGCACACGGGGACATGTTGGGGTGAGTGGGGGCACATGGGGACATGGGGGGGTCTCTGGATGCCTTTGGGGGCTTGTGGAAATGGTTTGGTTTATGTGTGGTTTTCTGATTTTTATATGGATTGGTTTGGTTTATGTGTGGGTTTCTGTTTTTTATATACCTGTGCATGATGATAGGGCCCTGGGAATAAACCTGCGCAGATTAGGGGAAAGCTTTGTGTCCTGTGGATCTTTGCTATAACTGCTTGTAAGTGAGGTTTAAGGTTGTGACTTATCTGTCTGCTTTTAAACCAGGAGTTGAATAGCCAGCCTAATGAAATTGTTGGAAACACTGCACTTGTTGTCCACAGGCGTGACAAGTGGGGACACATTTTAACCTGTGAATATATTGACATTTTAACCTGTGAATATAACCTGCCTAAATTAAGGTGCCTCATTGTAACTTGGTTTCTGGTTTACGTGTGGTTTTGGGGGAAAGCTTTGTCTGTTCTGTGGATCTTTTCTAAATCTGCTTGTAAGTGAGGTTTAAGGTTGTGACTTGTCTGTTTGCTTTTAAACCAGGAGTTGAATAGCCTGCCTAAATGAAATTGCTGGAAATGCTGCACTTATTATTCACAGATGTGGCAACAAGTTTGTAAAGGTTCTTTGTTAATAAACAGGTCTGGAAAGTTCTGCTGACAAAGTTGCACTTCACTAAATTTCTGTCTATGTGGGAAAATGAACTTGAACTGACTAAGGACAGGGACAGTGTTCATTGCATTTTCTTCATTAGCAGCAATGGGGAAACCACAGTGAACATGGGTCCCTGACTAAGAGGGTGAATTTAATTCCAATGAATCCCCTCTCTACATACTTGCACAAGACCGTAATTTCTTATATTTATCAGAATGTAATCCCTGCCCTTCGCCAAAGGCTCAGGGCGGTTTACAGAAACAAAAAGCACAAAGAGAAAAATAGTAAAAATACAAAATAATACAATAAAATCCCCTAAAACCCCCTACCCACACCCCAAAAACCCACCCAACCTCTATCCTGACCTGCTAAATGCTCTGCCAATAAGAGGNCCCCCCCCCCCGAAGGCTTCCTCTAAGGAAGCCTTTCAGGGACAAAAGGGAGGCGTTCTTCCCTTTATGCGGAATGGGCGGCTATAAGCGCCATCCATTCTGCATAAAGGGAACCCAGCAATGAAATAGTACTGCAGGGGGCATTATTTCATTGCAGGGGGTAGGCCAGCCTGAAAGCCCGGGGGTGCCACACGGTAGGTGCCCAGGTCAGACTACTGTGGGCTGTGTGGTGGTGGGGAGCTTGGAGCTGCCGCGCAGCACCTTAAGGCTCCCCCCTCCCAGAGTTGAGTCGAACTTTGACTCACGAGGAGGGAGGGAAACTTTGACTTGACCCTGGGAGGGGGAGCCTTAAGGCGCTGCGTGGCAGCTCCCAGGCCCAAGAAGAACTGAGCAGCGGTGCACAGATCCAACCTGGATCATCCTGTAGCGCTGCCTGAGGAGTGAGCCAGCTGGCGGTGAGTAAATTGTGGGGTTGGGTGTGTGCGTGGAGAGACTGGGGGGTAGGAGTACTTTGGACTGGGAGAGACTGGGGAATGGGGGAGGGGTGGATGGGGAGAGACTGATGGAAGCACATGGGGTCATGGTGGGGGGAGTGGGGGCACACAGGGACATGTGGGGGCACACGGGGACATGTTGGGGTGAGTGGGGGCACATGGGGACATGGGGGGGTCTCTGGATGCCTTTGGGGGCTTGTGGAAATGGTTTGGTTTATGTGTGGTTTTCTGATTTTTATATGGATTGGTTTGGTTTATGTGTGGGTTTCTGTTTTTTATATACCTGTGCATGATGATAGGGCCCTGGGAATAAACCTGCGCAGATTAGGGGAAAGCTTTGTGTCCTGTGGATCTTTGCTATAACTGCTTGTAAGTGAGGTTTAAGGTTGTGACTTATCTGTCTGCTTTTAAACCAGGAGTTGAATAGCCAGCCTAATGAAATTGTTGGAAACACTGCACTTGTTGTCCACAGGCGTGACAAGTGGGGACACATTTTAACCTGTGAATATATTGACATTTTAACCTGTGAATATAACCTGCCTAAATTAAGGTGCCTCATTGTAACTTGGTTTCTGGTTTACGTGTGGTTTTGGGGGAAAGCTTTGTCTGTTCTGTGGATCTTCACTAAAACTGCTTGTAAGTGAGGTTTAAGGTTGTGACTTGTCTGTTTGCTTTTAAACCAGGAGTTGAATAGCCTGCCTAAATGAAATTGCTGGAAATGCTGCACTTATTATTCACAGATGTGGCAACAAGTTTGTAAAGGTTCTTTGTTAATAAACAGGTCTGGAAAGTTCTGCTGACAAAGTTGCACTTCACTAAATTTCTGTCTATGTGGGAAAATGAACTTGAACTGACTAAGGACAGGGACAGTGTTCATTGCATTTTCTTCATTAGCAGCAATGGGGAAACCACAGTGAACATGGGTCCCTGACTAAGAGGGTGAATTTAATTCCAATGAATCCCCTCTCTACATACTTGCACAAGACCGTAATTTCTTATATTTATCAGAATGTAATCCCTGCCCTTCGCCAAAGGCTCAGGGCGGTTTACAGAAACAAAAAGCACAAAGAGAAAAATAGTAAAAATACAAAATAATACAATAAAATCCCCTAAAACCCCCTACCCACACCCCAAAAACCCACCCAACCTCTATCCTGACCTGCTAAATGCTCTGCCAATAAGAGGGTTCTCTATCCCCTGGTGGCAGTGCTTCACACAGCAGCATTCCCAGCATTAAGTAATGTAATGTCCATCCAATGTTAACCCTAGGAACTCCTTGCTGCTGGGTTATGCCATGCCCCTGGCCTACCATTGCCCTGGCTCGACCTACCATTGCCCTGGCTCGACCTACCATTGCCCTGGCTCCGCCTCTAGGCTCACCAGCCTTACTGCCCCTCCAACCTCAAAACCCACCATCCGCCCCTGACCCCTGGTGACAATTAGCTAGCAATTAATTCCTATATTCTAGAGATGTGCACCAGAGGCCCATTCCAGTTTTGTTTTTTCATTTTTGTTATTTAAATATGTCATTTTTTCATAAATATCAAATTTTCATTTTCGTTTTTGTTTTTCTTTTTGTTTTCCTTTGGTTTCAATTGAAAACACATTTTTGGCTGTAACATTTTTGTTTTTCATTATATTTGGCTGAAACCTGGAGGGAATCTACCTCCAATGGAAGGCATTAAGTGCACTAAATTCTAAAAATGATTGGATAAAGGAATCCAATTTTATAAGCAGTTTAATTATATTAATTTGCAAAAATCTTCATATACATTCTTAGCTGTAACTTCTTTGCCTCACATTTACTGTAGATGAAACTTGGCAAGATTACACACCTTTTCACTTTTACTATCTCTGCCAACATTCAGAAGGATTGGATAAAGGATCCTGGTGGTATTTATAAGCAATTAACTTATAAATGTATGTCTGACTGTAACATCTTTGTAGTCCAACCAGTGTACATGAAAATTGGCAGGGCTGTATATCACACATTCACAATAATCTCTGCCAAATATCAGAAAGATGTGATAAAGGGTCCCAATTTTATATGCCTACACAGCATATGCAGAGAAGGAGCCAAATTTCACGTACACTGGTTGGAGTACAACGTTGTTTACAGTCAGACATACATTTATAAATTAATTGCTTATACCACGAGGACTGTTTATCCAATCTTTCTGAAAGTTGACATAGATAGTAAACATGGGTACGGGTATATATTTGCCAAGTTTCATCCACATGAGATGGGAGACAAAGAAGTTACACCCAGGAATGTATATGCAGATTTTTGCAAAATAACAATTCAAGTGCTTATAAAATCAGATTCCTTTATCCAATCTTTCTAAAATTTGGTACACTTAATGACTTCCATTGGAGGTACAATTAATCTAGTTTCATCCAAATATAATGAAAAACAAAAAGGTTACAGCTGAAATGTGTTTTCTGTGGAAATCAAAATGAAATCAAAAACGAAAATGAAAATTTGATAATTATGAAAATGATAATGAAAGATTTAAATAACAAAAATGAAAGATGAAAATGAAAAATTACATGGGTCCCTGGTGCACACCTGTAAAAAGAAGCAACAGTCCATATTTTGTAGGTATGTTTTACATTTTCAGTAAAGTAGCTTTTTCTTGTGTAGTGTTTGCTTTCGGTGCTATTATGTTTTCTTCCCTTGTTTTTGTATTTTGCTGTCCTCCACCCTGCCACCTGCTGGGCCTATGTGGCGCATCACTGTAGAGGACCCCCTGCCACTCCACCATTCCCCTGGCTGCTGTTTTGACTTCCACCAGGGTGCCTTCACCCACCCCTGAACATACCTTTCCCATCTTGTGAAGCTGTTTCCTGGTGATTTTCCTGCTCCTTCTCTGCATTCTCCTGGCCACCTGGCAACACAGTAAACAATAAAGAGCATTATTAGATAACAATAAATAGAAGCCTTATCATGCAGCTAAGTAAATGCAACTTGCCCTTCCCCAGGCATATTTACTTCCCATTCTCTGCCAGAAAAAAACCCCTCCACCAAACAAAGTCAGGCTCTCAAGCCGATTATCGATTTGAAGCCATGAGAGTCATAGGGCATTTTTACACACACCTTAGAGTGCTGGTCTTTCAATCTTCTGGGTTTACAAGTCCACAAGTAAGTTCCAGATGTATTTTTCACTCACACACACTGCCCTGAGGCAGTTCCTGGATGCATTCTTCACACAAACACTGTCCTGAGGCAGCCTAAAGTAGCCATAGCTGTAGACGTGAGGGGCTGCCATGGAAACCAAGTGACCACAGCTACCTGGAGCAAAGCAGTTTACCAGGAGAACTTTTTACACACAAATGTTCTGGGAGAAGTTCTATGCAGAAGTTCAAAGAGCCAGATGTTTAAGATCTGGGTGAGTGATTTAGACACACAGAAAGTTCAAGATGTAACAGCAAACATGCAGGAGAAACATGTGTGGAAAAACACTCATAGTGTCCATGTCTGTGTCAACCCATGCTGGCTCTGGGGTGGGGATGGGCCAGAGAAGACGGCCACTGATGGTCACAGTTTCCATGGTGGGAGGACGAGCAGCTGCAGCAGAGAGATGATGCCATGAAAATGGTACAGTGGGTTTTTAAGGCACCAGTGAAAGCAAGAGGGGAGAGAGAGACCAGAAGCAGTCACTTCTCAGAGCACTCTAGGCTAGTGCTGGTGGGTGGGGGCTAACATCTGGCAGCAAACATCTACTAAACACCTCCCAGTAGAGCTTGATACGGGTCATATGACCCAGCTGGTTCTACTGGATCTATCAGCGGTTTTTGATACCGTGAATCATGAAATGTTGGTGACATGCTTGCAGAACCTGGCTGGGGTGGACGGTACCGTCTTACAGTGCTTCAGTTCATACCTAGCAAATAGATCTCAGCGGGTGGTGCTAGAGGACCATACATCGTCCCCTGGGGACCTCCCATGTGGGGCCCCTCAGAGTTCCCTTCAGTCCCCTCTCTTATTTAATGTGTAAATGCAGCCACTCGTGGAGGTTGTACACAGCTGGGGGTTTCATTGTCATCAATATGCTGGTGACATT
The DNA here is from genome assembly GCA_003113815.1 of Sphenodon punctatus. NCBI lineage: Eukaryota > Metazoa > Chordata > Lepidosauria > Sphenodontia > Sphenodontidae > Sphenodon > Sphenodon punctatus. Next base: position 1,435,477 of record QEPC01007591.1, read on the forward strand.
CAGCTGTATCTTTCTTTTTCAACCGACCCAGGCCCCACAGTCTCATTGCTATCCCGGTGCTTGACTGCTGTGGGGGATTGGATGAGGTCGAGCTGATTGAAGTTCAATCCCGATAAGACAGAGGTGATGTTGGTGGGTGGGGTCAGTGGTCTCGGGGAGAGCGAGGCTCCCATTATTGGGGGTATCCGTCCTCCATTGGATTCTCATGTGCAGAACCTGGGGGTGCTCCTGGACTCACAACTGCACCTGGATTTTCAGGTGTCGCTTGTGGCCAGGGGCACCTTTCACCAATTACATCTGGTGAGTAGGCTCCACCCATGTGTCTTGGAGTTCAATCTTGCCACTGTCATCCATGCATTCGTCACCTTGAGGCTGGACTACTGTAATATACTCTATGTGGGGCTGCCCTTGTTAACAGTTCGGAAACTGCAGTTGGTGAAAAATGCAGTGACCCACCTGCTTACTGGGATGAATCACAAGGAGCAGGTTAAACCAGTGATCCAGGCATTGCACTGGCTGCCTATTGTTTTCCAGGCCTGATCAAGGTGCTGGTTTTGACCTTTAAAGTCTTACACAGTCTGGGCTCTGCTTATCTGAGGGACTGCCTCACTCCCTGGACCCCTGGGCGGCCCCTGCAGTTGTCTGGGAGCACCCTTCTGGAAGTCCCATATTATCAGTGGGTGTGGACAGGCAGGTGGGCATTTTTGGTGACTGCACCATTGCTGTGGAACGCACTCCTGGCAAAGATCTGCCTCAGTCTGGATCTCCTTGCTTTCTGGAGGCAATGTAAAACCTGGATCCTCCATCAGGCATTTGGTGGGATGGATGGGTTAGGTGGGGTGGGGTGGGTGAATTGTTTCTTGCACAGATTTTGTTTTTATATTGATGATATTTTATGTATTTATGAATTCTATTGTGTTTTATTGTATTATATTGTTTATTTGTGATTTTGTGTAAGCCACCCCAAGTCACTTTGGTGAGAGGGTCGGGGTAAAAATGGATTAAAATAAATAAAAATAAAAAAAACACCCACCTGGTGTGGGTTATCATCTTGTTTGTTTTTACTCGTAGAGGGAGGTGGAAGTAGGGAGTAGGACTCTTAGTTCTTACAGACGCTGATTAGTTAGAGTATCACTCCTGGTTTTCACTTTAGCAGGTCATGTACAGAAGGATGTACACATATACATACATTCAGGGTGTGCCAGTACCTCTGCTAAGCCCTGGAAACTCTTGGGCAAAATTTAGACTTGGCAGCAGTCAAACAAGGAACTGTTTGAGTCAGAGAGAGGGAGACACCACCTGAAGTAGACACCGCATTACAGAATCAGAGGTGGCTCTGGCTTGTTCCTTCCCACCCATCCCTGTCTTCTCCTCTCCTTGGGACTTCAGAAAAGCCTGTGAAATGAAGGTCTTTGGTCCTTTTCACACAAGACGCCCCCACCCATTTCCACGCAGTTTTGCTGCATGGAGATGGGTGGAAACGCTTGTGAGAGTGCTGTGGGGGATGGGAGGGGATGCGTGCGTGCTCCGCACTATGTCCACTTCCACCCATCACCCACCTACAGGGCAATGGGTTTCAATGGGTGGAGGTGGGTGGAGATGGGTGTCCACCCGTGGGAACGGGCACACACCCACCTCCACCCACTGTGGTCGCACACCCATCCCCCCACAGTCCATTTTAAAAGGATCTTTGAGAGAGAAGCTGTCTCCTGAGCTACCTTGCCTGAAGTCTTCTCTGGTGCTCTGCTCAAAGCCCACGGCTTCCTTTCCCAGTTCCATGATGCCCACTGCCCAGCAGAGTGTGAGGAATACCCCATCAAGCTTAGTTTATGCCTGGATCTGGAATGGCAGCTTCTCCAGACCCTCAGAATAGCCCTTGTGTTTCCAGGGGACTTCAGGAAGGGCTTGAGCCCCAGCAGCTCTGTATTTAATAAATTAATATGCATATGTGCCATAACTATTGTGTCAATGGGACCAATCCCATGCCCTGCACATGCATCTGCATGCACGCTATGGACCCGTAATGTCCATGTAATCGATTACAGTGTTGTGTGACTTGCTACATTCACCAGTGAGCATATCAGTCGCACATTGACCTATAGCTGCCTCCCATAAACTTATTCCAGCATTCCACAGATTTGAGCTATTTCAAAAAGACACCATTTCAAAACACACACAAAATCAAGTGGAACCACAATAGTTCCTCCTTGTTCTCACAAATGTACAATTTTCCTGAAAAAATTATTCTGACATAAAGGACTAGCATTGAGTCTTGAGCCACTGGTAGACCAGATTTGATACCTTGTTCAACTGGGAAGCTGCTAGACTGGGAGCCATTGAAAATGGCAGTTATCTAGTGGGGCAGACAACTGGTTTTTTTCCTAAGCCCACAGTTAATGTTAATAGTTGTTTTAAATTGAAATAGCCAATTTAAATTAAATAGCCAATTTTTCTTCCTCTCCAGTTCAATTTCTGCAGTTGGAATTGTGCTAAATAAAAGAACCTTGAATGATAGACAGAAGGGATCCAGTACATGGTCTCAATAAAAAGTGTAAAATCTCTCTAACACATGGTATGTGTGCCTTATACAGAATATATGTTGGCATAATTTTATTTAATGATTTCATCAGCATTCGTTATTTTCATTATTATGATTTCATTATTATTATTATTATTATTATTATTAATTTGAATTTATATGTCACTCTTAAAAAAAAAACCACAAAAAAAACAACCCCGCCCCCTCCCCTCCACCAGATTCAGGTCAGCTTACAAAGAGTAAAAATATAATATTAAAATACAAATAACTTTCCATCCTCCATAAAATTATGGCATTAATACCATTCTCTGATGCCTGTAGCCCCACCCTGTCACAGGTGGAGTTATGACATTAGCTCTACCCTCCCCCTTCCCCACAGGTTCGTAACCCCCACCAAACGTAGAGAGCTACATTTGGTAGGTCCTGGGTAGATCTTTCTTTTTCATAGATTTGCAGTTTATGGGTAAGATGGTCATTCTGGTCAAGTGTTTTTATAAAGTAGTTACACTGCAAATCATCATATTTATTCTGCAATATATTCACATGCAACACACATTAAGGAAGGGAGGAGTGGGTTTTCTTCTTACCTGCTTTCGTTAAAAATATAAATATTAAAACAAGTAGACTTCCCATTCTCTCCTGTTAAATATATATTTGGAATATGCAAATATTTATATTTTTAAGCTAAAATATATATATGACTACACACACTTCTACCTGTGTACTCCAAACTGTTATTTATTTTAGCTTATTTAAAATTGCACCAAACCTAAATTCTGGGCACACATACTAACAAACAAACATACTTATCTGAACCAATATGCCTATCCTAAAAATCTCCTCCTGGTCCCATTTTGCCCATTTAAGCAATATTTCCATTGGATAGAAGCACTGGAGTCAGGATCTGACAAGCCAACAGGATGAAACAGGTTCCAGAGCTCAAGACCATTCTCTGAAAAAGCTTCTACTATTATATCCATGTACTATGAGCTCAAGTGTCTTGACTGATCTCAAATAATGTCTGAAGTAGAGTTGAAACGAATATGCACAGCAGTAAATACCGTATCCCACAAATGGTTGTATTGCGCAACAGTCACAAGTAAGAGCCCATTGCAAGCCCTGCAAGCTTAATATGGAGTTCGTCCAGTAGGGGGAGGGTCAGGGAATGAAACAGTTGTTGTTTTCTCTCCTTGTCTCCTCTCTTCTCCTCTCTCTGTCCTCCATCTTGTCCCATGCAGTCTGTACAGTATGGAAGCATGTCTCCTGAGCTCTTAGTAAAGTTCTGTTTTGAAGAAACTTCTGCTGTGTGTTATTCAACCAAAAGCTAACTAGGTTATGGGCCCAGGACATCTTCAAGGCAATTTTGAAGACTAGAAGCAGTCCAGAAGGAGTGCAGACTGTGAAAGAAAAAAGACACTCCCAGACAGAGAGGCCTACTGACTGTGAGTAAGGAGGCCTAAATCCCAGAAGGGGAAAGGGAAGGAAGCAAGTATTGCAAGCAGCTCAGAGCTCAGACTTTCAGTAGGAAAGCTGAACAATGTAAACTACCAATTGTGGAAGTTTAAAGTAGAAATGCTGCTGTCTAAAGATGATCTATAGGAGGCGATTACCATGAACAGACCAGCAGCAAATCACGAGGAATGAGATAAAAAGGACAGGTTAGCAAAGGCTACAATATGTTTATTGGTAGAAGATGACCAACTAATCCATATAAGAAGTGAAACCACAGCAAGAGGCATGTGAATTGCATTGCAAAACTTGCATGAGAGAACTAGCCTGAACAGAAAACTGTTTCTACTGAGGAAACTATACAAAATGAGGCTTGACAAAGAAAGTGAAATGCAGAAGCATATAAATGCCATGTTAGAAATAGTGGCACAGCTGTGTGGCATTGGAGAAGATATAAAGGACAGCCATGTGGTAGCCCTACTCCTCTGCAGCCTGCCTGAATCTTACAGTGCCCTCATCAATGCCCTGGAGACAAGGCCAGAGGCTGAACTGAAGCTGGAATTTGTTAAAGGTAGACTTGCGGATGAATTCCAGCGCAGAAAGGAGAACTTGCAGAATGATCTAAAGCAGGGTAATGAGACTGCACTGAAAACCTCAGACAAAGCTCCTAAGAGGGAAACCAGAGTATGCTTCAGATGCAAAAAGGAGGGACATTTAAAGAAAGACTGCTATATATGGAAGGCAGAACAGCAGAAACTGTCTCCACGAACACCTAAGCAGAGGGCTACAGTCACAAACAGCAACACAGTCACTCAACAATGGAGTGGATGCTTCAGAGCAACGCAAGACAGCTGATCCCAAAATTGGTGCATAGACTCCAGGGCAATGAGCCACATGACTAGCGATAAAGGATTCTTCACAGGACTGGATCTGAGCAGTAAAGAAAGGTTCGACCTTGCAGATGGGAGAAGCATCAACGTTGAAGGAATTGGACAAGGATTCCTGTACTGCAACCAGTCACAGGGAGGCACACTGACCATACCCATGAAAAATGTGCTCTATGTGCCCAACCTAGAAGGGGGACTCCTGTCCGTGAGGTGCCTGGAAGCGAGGGGGGCTCACCGTCCATTTCTAGGGAGATGAATGCACAATTCAAAGTGGGACAAAAAACTGGCCAGAGCTACTGCAGATGAGCATCTGTACTGTCTGAGCACAGCGAAAGAACAGGTGAAGCTCACTGTGCACAAGCCACATGATGACTGCATCCACCTGTGGCATAGACGCATGGGGCATAGACACCCAGACAGCATCAAGGAAATGCACAGACAGCATTTGACCAAAGACCTTAAGGTATCAAACTGTCCCTTGATCATGAAATGCAACTGTTGCATCAAAGCCAAAGCCACGAGGGCTAGGCTTCCTAAGAAGAGTCAGAATAGAGCCACGAATAGGGATGTATGTGGTTCGGTTGTTCGGTCATTCAGTTTAGGAGCCGAGTTTGGGTTCTGTCATTTGGTTCGGTAGAGTTCAGTTTGGTTCGGCCATTCAGAAATTGGTATCGGTATTGGTCTATGTATCGCGTACGCGTGGTCCCGTGATAGCATTGGAAACTGGAAATTCAGGTGCATGTGGAGCTTGTGTGGAGAGAGAGCATATGTTTTGGTGTGTTTTGGCTGTGTTGCTTTGGTTTGGCTGGTTGTGGTTGGTGACTTGGTGGGTGTGTTTTGTTTGGCTATGTGTGCATTTGAAAAAAAATATGAAGTGGGTGAAGCTGAACAGGGGATTGGAGGAAGGCCAAGATAGCGGAGCCGGTGGAGGAGGAAGAGCTTGCTGCTGGACCTTCGGTGGTGGAGGTCAGCTCCTCATCAAGAAGCAAGAGCCGGGCACAGGAGGTGCTGCCAGGTTTTTAAACTTTTACTTTGAGGACAAGAAGAATACTATCCTTTAGAGCAAGCTCACTAGCATGCAGGTGGGTGGGTGGGTGGTGGGCAGTCAGGCACAAACAGTGGGCATCAGCGAATGGCAGCGGATGTCTGCCACAGAGAGAAAGGGTGTGTGGGGCTCTTCCAGCAGTCAGGCATGAGCCGAAGGAAGCGCCCACCCAAACACATGCCAGTCATCCCTAGCACCCCAAGAAGGGCAGGATTTGCACGTGCCCACAAGGGTCTTTCCAGCTGCCATCCCTAGCACCCAAAGAAGGGCAGAATTTGCACGTGCCAGTCAGGATATCTCCATTTGCCATCCCCCTAGCACCCCAAGGAGGGCAGGATTTGCACGTGCCAGCAAATCTCTCTCCTCCATTTGCCATCCCATTCCCTAGCATCCCCTAGCACCCCAAGGAGGGAGGACTAGAGGGGCATCATCATAAATGCATGATATTATTTAGGTGCTGTTTATGTGTTCCTGTTTCAGAGAGGGTGATGATGATGATGCCCCTGCCCCTGGTGCCTGGACAACCAGAACTGAAGCAAGGCGGAGGTCGCCGGAGCTGCTGCCAGAAAACAGGCAGTTGAGGTCTGTGGTCTGGCAGTAGTACGAGAGGCTGAAAGGCAGATTCTCTGTCTGCAAGGTAAGGCACGGGAGCTGGAACAACAGGGAATGGATTGGATTGTTTCCCTTTGACCTGTTAGAAAGTCCCCTGCAGAAAGAGACTGGCCACCCCCCACCCACTTGTGGAGACAGACTGCAGGCAGGGCTTGACAGACCATTGGTCTGACACAGTATGACACTTCTTACGTTCCTATCTTTTTATGTTCTTTAGATCTGCACCAAAAAAATAAGAAAGGGCAACCATGGGACCACATCAGGGCTCATCGCCCACATCGAGAACCTGCATGGCATCGAGGTGGCGCGGTGGGACGTCTCCAGCTCTGGGTGCAGGGACTCCGATGAGGAGGAGCATTGCCGAAAGCAAGGGGGGAAGGCCCAGCAGAAGCGCCGTCACCAGAGGCCTTTCCCCTCCAGCTCTGATGAGGGGACTCCAGCCCCCCAGGAGGAGGAGTCTGCAGCGGCAAGGGCCTTTTGGGCTCAAGTGGAGAGGTCTACCCAGGAGTTTCTGGAGGCCCAGAAAAAATACGCTGATGGTTTAAGGGTCCAAGCCCTTATAATGGAGAACCAGCTGGTGGGACAGTTCAGGGACCTGGAGGCACAGCAGTGGAAGGTGGAGGCTTACTCCAAGTAGCTCTGCTCAGAGGTGGCTGATGTGGAACTCTACCACCAGAC
>QEPC01007591.1:1442728-1455829 GCA_003113815.1 Sphenodon punctatus
CCTGGAGACAAGGCCAGAGGCTGAACTGAAGCTGGAATTTGTTAAAGGTAGACTTGCTGATGAATTCCAGCGCAGAAAGGAGAACTTGCAGAATGATCTAAAGCAGGGTAATGAGACTGCACTGAAAACCTCAGACAAAGCTCCTAAGAGGGAAACCAGAGTATGCTTCAGATGCAAAAAGGAGGGACATTTAAAGAAAGACTGCTATATATGGAAGGCAGAACAGCAGAAACTGTCTCCACGAACACCTAAGCAGAGGGCTACAGTCACAAACAGCAACACAGTCACTCAACAATGGAGTGGATGCTTCAGAGCAACGCAAGACAGCTGATCCCAAAATTGGTGCATAGACTCCAGGGCAATGAGCCACATGACTAGCGATAAAGGATTCTTCACAGGACTGGATCTGAGCAGTAAAGAAAGGTTCGACCTTGCAGATGGGAGAAGCATCAACGTTGAAGGAATTGGACAAGGATTCCTGTACTGCAACCAGTCACAGGGAGGCACACTGACCATACCCATGAAAAATGTGCTCTATGTGCCCAACCTAGAAGGGGGACTCCTGTCCGTGAGGTGCCTGGAAGCGAGGGGGGCTCACCGTCCATTTCTAGGGAGATGAATGCACAATTCAAAGTGGGACAAAAAACTGGCCAGAGCTACTGCAGATGAGCATCTGTACTGTCTGAGCACAGCGAAAGAACAGGTGAAGCTCACTGTGCACAAGCCACATGATGACTGCATCCACCTGTGGCATAGACGCATGGGGCATAGACACCCAGACAGCATCAAGGAAATGCACAGACAGCATTTGACCAAAGACCTTAAGGTATCAAACTGTCCCTTGATCATGAAATGCAACTGTTGCATCAAAGCCAAAGCCACGAGGGCTAGGCTTCCTAAGAAGAGTCAGAATAGAGCCACGAATAGGGATGTATGTGGTTCGGTTGTTCGGTCATTCAGTTTAGGAGCCGAGTTTGGGTTCTGTCATTTGGTTCGGTAGAGTTCAGTTTGGTTCGGCCATTCAGAAATTGGTATCGGTATTGGTCTATGTATCGCGTACGCGTGGTCCCGTGATAGCATTGGAAACTGGAAATTCAGGTGCATGTGGAGCTTGTGTGGAGAGAGAGCATATGTTTTGGTGTGTTTTGGCTGTGTTGCTTTGGTTTGGCTGGTTGTGGTTGGTGACTTGGTGGGTGTGTTTTGTTTGGCTATGTGTGCATTTGAAAAAAAATATGAAGTGGGTGAAGCTGAACAGGGGATTGGAGGAAGGCCAAGATAGCGGAGCCGGTGGAGGAGGAAGAGCTTGCTGCTGGACCTTCGGTGGTGGAGGTCAGCTCCTCATCAAGAAGCAAGAGCCGGGCACAGGAGGTGCTGCCAGGTTTTTAAACTTTTACTTTGAGGACAAGAAGAATACTATCCTTTAGAGCAAGCTCACTAGCATGCAGGTGGGTGGGTGGGTGGTGGGCAGTCAGGCACAAACAGTGGGCATCAGCGAATGGCAGCGGATGTCTGCCACAGAGAGAAAGGGTGTGTGGGGCTCTTCCAGCAGTCAGGCATGAGCCGAAGGAAGCGCCCACCCAAACACATGCCAGTCATCCCTAGCACCCCAAGAAGGGCAGGATTTGCACGTGCCCACAAGGGTCTTTCCAGCTGCCATCCCTAGCACCCAAAGAAGGGCAGAATTTGCACGTGCCAGTCAGGATATCTCCATTTGCCATCCCCCTAGCACCCCAAGGAGGGCAGGATTTGCACGTGCCAGCAAATCTCTCTCCTCCATTTGCCATCCCATTCCCTAGCATCCCCTAGCACCCCAAGGAGGGAGGACTAGAGGGGCATCATCATAAATGCATGATATTATTTAGGTGCTGTTTATGTGTTCCTGTTTCAGAGAGGGTGATGATGATGATGCCCCTGCCCCTGGTGCCTGGACAACCAGAACTGAAGCAAGGCGGAGGTCGCCGGAGCTGCTGCCAGAAAACAGGCAGTTGAGGTCTGTGGTCTGGCAGTAGTACGAGAGGCTGAAAGGCAGATTCTCTGTCTGCAAGGTAAGGCACGGGAGCTGGAACAACAGGGAATGGATTGGATTGTTTCCCTTTGACCTGTTAGAAAGTCCCCTGCAGAAAGAGACTGGCCACCCCCCACCCACTTGTGGAGACAGACTGCAGGCAGGGCTTGACAGACCATTGGTCTGACACAGTATGACACTTCTTACGTTCCTATCTTTTTATGTTCTTTAGATCTGCACCAAAAAAATAAGAAAGGGCAACCATGGGACCACATCAGGGCTCATCGCCCACATCGAGAACCTGCATGGCATCGAGGTGGCGCGGTGGGACGTCTCCAGCTCTGGGTGCAGGGACTCCGATGAGGAGGAGCATTGCCGAAAGCAAGGGGGGAAGGCCCAGCAGAAGCGCCGTCACCAGAGGCCTTTCCCCTCCAGCTCTGATGAGGGGACTCCAGCCCCCCAGGAGGAGGAGTCTGCAGCGGCAAGGGCCTTTTGGGCTCAAGTGGAGAGGTCTACCCAGGAGTTTCTGGAGGCCCAGAAAAAATACGCTGATGGTTTAAGGGTCCAAGCCCTTATAATGGAGAACCAGCTGGTGGGACAGTTCAGGGACCTGGAGGCACAGCAGTGGAAGGTGGAGGCTTACTCCAAGTAGCTCTGCTCAGAGGTGGCTGATGTGGAACTCTACCACCAGACTGTCTCCAAATGGCAGGAGTCCTTGGCAGAGGCCCTGGACTATGCCCGGCAACACGACTTTCAGCCGAAGGAGGATTTGATGACCACCCCTCGTTCCCGCACACTCATTTCCCCTTTCTCCTACGTTCCCCCAGGTTCTCCTACGGTCCCCCCACAGACCTCTAAGTTAGTTTCCCCTTTGTTTGTATTGTATGCTTTCTGTTTGATAAAGTTGAATGTTTGATTGTTTGTTTGCAGTTAGTTTTAAACATTTTTAATATAAAAGTTGAATTTGTTACCTTACCAACTTTGTTTGACCTGTTCAATCTTTTATCCCTCTGTTGCTGCTTCTGGCAGGTGGCAGAATCTCATTGTATATACAGCTTGTCAGACCCCTACCTGACAGCAGCAGCACATGTAGCGTATTATAATTTATTATTAGCCCCAAGATATGCCAGCAGGGTCTCAACTTGCAGACAGCCCCCCAGGAGGGGCAGGGCTTGTGTCCGTGTGGGTGTGCCACTGTGCCAGAGAGAAAGAAAGGCTCTTTGGCAGCAGGCACCGGGCACAGGCAGCGGGTGCTGGTGGTCGGAGGGGTGCTTTCAGAAGCTTCAGCGGGCATCCGTGGGTGGGTGCAGAAGAGTAGGCTGGTGGGGGGGCCAGGCTTGCGGGCAGGCACTGGTGTCCACTGGCCAGTCGCAAGTCAGGCACGAGCATCGACAGCACCCAGATGATGGATCTTAGGACCGGAGTGACTGTTGCTTCTAGATACAGTGGAATGGAATGACACAGCCCCCCATGATTGGAATGATGGTCCTAGAATCTCGATGATGGTTCACGGAACTGGCATGACTGCTTCAGGTACAGTGGAATGACAGCCTATGGGAGTTGAATGATGTCCCTAGAATTAGTGCTTCATTGGGCACACTTCATTCAATCACGCGATAGGTGGTAGCAGGTATAGGAACACACAGAGGCAGACAGGCACATNAAATTGGTATCGGTATTGGTCTATGTATCGCGTACGCGTGGTCCCGTGATAGCATTGGAAACTGGAAATTCAGGTGCATGTGGAGCTTGTGTGGAGAGAGAGCATATGTTTTGGTGTGTTTTGGCTGTGTTGCTTTGGTTTGGCTGGTTGTGGTTGGTGACTTGGTGGGTGTGTTTTGTTTGGCTATGTGTGCATTTGAAAAAAAATATGAAGTGGGTGAAGCTGAACAGGGGATTGGAGGAAGGCCAAGATAGCGGAGCCGGTGGAGGAGGAAGAGCTTGCTGCTGGACCTTCGGTGGTGGAGGTCAGCTCCTCATCAAGAAGCAAGAGCCGGGCACAGGAGGTGCTGCCAGGTTTTTAAACTTTTACTTTGAGGACAAGAAGAATACTATCCTTTAGAGCAAGCTCACTAGCATGCAGGTGGGTGGGTGGGTGGTGGGCAGTCAGGCACAAACAGTGGGCATCAGCGAATGGCAGCGGATGTCTGCCACAGAGAGAAAGGGTGTGTGGGGCTCTTCCAGCAGTCAGGCATGAGCCGAAGGAAGCGCCCACCCAAACACATGCCAGTCATCCCTAGCACCCCAAGAAGGGCAGGATTTGCACGTGCCCACAAGGGTCTTTCCAGCTGCCATCCCTAGCACCCAAAGAAGGGCAGAATTTGCACGTGCCAGTCAGGATATCTCCATTTGCCATCCCCCTAGCACCCCAAGGAGGGCAGGATTTGCACGTGCCAGCAAATCTCTCTCCTCCATTTGCCATCCCATTCCCTAGCATCCCCTAGCACCCCAAGGAGGGAGGACTAGAGGGGCATCATCATAAATGCATGATATTATTTAGGTGCTGTTTATGTGTTCCTGTTTCAGAGAGGGTGATGATGATGATGCCCCTGCCCCTGGTGCCTGGACAACCAGAACTGAAGCAAGGCGGAGGTCGCCGGAGCTGCTGCCAGAAAACAGGCAGTTGAGGTCTGTGGTCTGGCAGTAGTACGAGAGGCTGAAAGGCAGATTCTCTGTCTGCAAGGTAAGGCACGGGAGCTGGAACAACAGGGAATGGATTGGATTGTTTCCCTTTGACCTGTTAGAAAGTCCCCTGCAGAAAGAGACTGGCCACCCCCCACCCACTTGTGGAGACAGACTGCAGGCAGGGCTTGACAGACCATTGGTCTGACACAGTATGACACTTCTTACGTTCCTATCTTTTTATGTTCTTTAGATCTGCACCAAAAAAATAAGAAAGGGCAACCATGGGACCACATCAGGGCTCATCGCCCACATCGAGAACCTGCATGGCATCGAGGTGGCGCGGTGGGACGTCTCCAGCTCTGGGTGCAGGGACTCCGATGAGGAGGAGCATTGCCGAAAGCAAGGGGGGAAGGCCCAGCAGAAGCGCCGTCACCAGAGGCCTTTCCCCTCCAGCTCTGATGAGGGGACTCCAGCCCCCCAGGAGGAGGAGTCTGCAGCGGCAAGGGCCTTTTGGGCTCAAGTGGAGAGGTCTACCCAGGAGTTTCTGGAGGCCCAGAAAAAATACGCTGATGGTTTAAGGGTCCAAGCCCTTATAATGGAGAACCAGCTGGTGGGACAGTTCAGGGACCTGGAGGCACAGCAGTGGAAGGTGGAGGCTTACTCCAAGTAGCTCTGCTCAGAGGTGGCTGATGTGGAACTCTACCACCAGACGGTCTCCAAATGGCAGGAGTCCTTGGCAGAGGCCCTGGACTATGCCCGGCAACACGACTTTCAGCCGAAGGAGGATTTGATGACCACCCCTCGTTCCCGCACACTCATTTCCCCTTTCTCCTACGTTCCCCCAGGTTCTCCTACGGTCCCCCCACAGACCTCTAAGTTAGTTTCCCCTTTGTTTGTATTGTATGCTTTCTGTTTGATAAAGTTGAATGTTTGATTGTTTGTTTGCAGTTAGTTTTAAACATTTTTAATATAAAAGTTGAATTTGTTACCTTACCAACTTTGTTTGACCTGTTCAATCTTTTATCCCTCTGTTGCTGCTTCTGGCAGGTGGCAGAATCTCATTGTATATACAGCTTGTCAGACCCCTACCTGACAGCAGCAGCACATGTAGCGTATTATAATTTATTATTAGCCCCAAGATATGCCAGCAGGGTCTCAACTTGCAGACAGCCCCCCAGGAGGGGCAGGGCTTGTGTCCGTGTGGGTGTGCCACTGTGCCAGAGAGAAAGAAAGGCTCTTTGGCAGCAGGCACCGGGCACAGGCAGCGGGTGCTGGTGGTCGGAGGGGTGCTTTCAGAAGCTTCAGCGGGCATCCGTGGGTGGGTGCAGAAGAGTAGGCTGGTGGGGGGGCCAGGCTTGCGGGCAGGCACTGGTGTCCACTGGCCAGTCGCAAGTCAGGCACGAGCATCGACAGCACCCAGATGATGGATCTTAGGACCGGAGTGACTGTTGCTTCTAGATACAGTGGAATGGAATGACACAGCCCCCCATGATTGGAATGATGGTCCTAGAATCTCGATGATGGTTCACGGAACTGGCATGACTGCTTCAGGTACAGTGGAATGACAGCCTATGGGAGTTGAATGATGTCCCTAGAATTAGTGCTTCATTGGGCACACTTCATTCAATCACGCGATAGGTGGTAGCAGGTATAGGAACACACAGAGGCAGACAGGCACATATAATACGTTGTGTTATATTTCCATCTCATTCTGGTAGATTTGCTGCTGGGTGTGGGCATCGGGCATGAGCACAGATGAGAGCTCTTCCTGGTTCTGGCAAGTAGTAGCTTGAGCTGTACACACCTCTCCCTGGCCTCCACCCCCATCTCTCTCATCCTAGTGGGGAGCCTCTCTCTCTCTGGCCATATAGTGCAGGTGACAGCATGGGTGGGCTCATGTCTGTCTCTCCTTCTAGCAGTGGGGAGATTTTCTTTCTTTCTCTTATTTCTCTCTCTCTCTCTCTCTCTGTAGCAACCTGGGTGGGCAGACAGCGTGACGTGAGCGCAGGAAGGTGGGCTGAGGCAGGCTTTGAGCTTGGCAGCAACCTTGGTGGGCAGACAGACACCTTGGCATGAGAAGCAGTATGGAAGGCAGCCTGGGACCTTGGCAGGACACTCAGATAGGCTGGCAATTGGCAAAGACTGCGCAGCGCATGTGCGAGAAAGAGCTAGTCGGATAGGCAGTCCGAAATCGTCTAAGCAGAGGCTGGCTGGCAGGCTTACAGTTTCCCAATGCCACCCTGCATCATGAGGTCAGTCAGATATGGGGGCCAAGGCTGTCTTGTATGTGTGTGAGAGAGAGCAGGCACCAGTCATTGGGAGGGAGGAACAGCACCTCAGCAGCACAAGCTCAGATTGAGGAGGAGGAGCCCCCTGTCCCAAGACTGCCCCTGGCATGGGATGGCATGTGCCAGTGCACCATCAATTCTTGTCCAGTGGCAGCTCAGGGAATCCCAGCAGTGGAAGGTTCACCTTAATGAACAGCAACTGCTCCATCAACTTGGCCCCCAATCTCACATGGTGCGGGGAGAAAATGTCCCCCGCCATGGAGAACACCCGCTCACTGGGAACACTGGTTGGTGGACAGGACAGGATACCCTTGGCCACTTTTGACAGTTCTGGCCACATGTTGGTCTTGCTAGCCCAGTAGGCCAAGGGATCACTGCTGGGATTGATACAGGGCTCCTCCACAAGTTAGGTCTCCACCACTATCGTACTTCCCCTTTTAACTCTGACTGGGCACCACCTCCACCACTGCCCTCAGCCATGCTGCTTGCCCTATTGTGCACAGCACTATGCTTCCCAGAGTGGCCTACACATAGGCCAAGCTGCTTCTGCCACCAATACGGGTGCTGCTGGTGCTGGTGCTGGTGGTACTGCTACCGCAAGATCTGGTGGCAGGGATAGACCTGCCTGGCTGAAAGGGGTGGTTGCTCCCACTCCCACCATCCCCAGGGGCATCCTACTGCATAGCCCACTCTGCCTCCTGGACCCTGTCCACCAGCGCACCCTTCCGGAGGTCATAGAGCACTGTCTCGTGTGCCATGCTGCCTTTGACCCTGGGGTCCAGCATTGTTGCCAGGACATATTTCTCCTGNCACCCTTCCGGAGGTCATAGAGCACTGTCTCGTGTGCCATGCTGCCTTTGACCCTGGGGTCCAGCATTGTTGCCAGGACATATTTCTCCTGCTGCAGGAGCTCATCAAAATGCACCATCAGCCCTGCCCTTCAGTTTCTGCACCAGGTTAAGCGCCTCATCAGACAACTTCCTGCCCCGGTCACAATCCTGCCCCCGAGAATCTCGTCCAGCCTCCTGTGGAGACTATGGACCAGAGGGATCACTTGGATGAGGGTGGTGGTGGAGCTGCTCATGGTCTCTGTCACAGCCCGGAACAGTCTCAGCACGAAGACCATGTGAGCCAGGATCTCCCATTCCACCCCATCGTAGCCTGGAGGTGCCCCACTGTCCATCAACAGTTGAACCCGATGCAGGGCTGCTTTCTTTTCGACAAGCCGCTCGAGCATCAGAAAGGTGGTATTCCACCTGGTGGCCACATCCTAGACAAGCTGGTGCCCTGGGGAGCCTTGCTCGGCCTGCTTCTCCAGGAGTAGATCACTGCCCTTCACGCTATGGTTGAAAAACCCCACCAGCTTCCTCCCCCACTCAATCAGGGAGATAAAGGTGCCTGCCCCAATCCCCTTATCCCCCAAGCCCAGAGAATCCCTGACCACCAGGTGAAGGGTGTGTGTGGTGCAAGGGATGCTGGTGAAGCCCCCGTCATGGACTGCTTTCAGTATATCGGCCGCGTTGTCTGTCACCACACACCCCTTGCTGAAGGGCATGCCTGGCGTGACCCACTCCCTCACCATGGAGTCAGGGCTGCCTCGATGTTCCTGGCAGCATGGGGCTTGTCCATGACTTGTGCCTGAAGCAGGATCCACCTATACCCTGCTTCGGGACCCCTCCTGCCACTCCCCAAAGCTGCCTCCGGGTCCCGTCACCAGTGTGTCTTTACCACCAAGTAGGCATGCTGGGCATTCCTGGTGGACCACACGTTTGTGGTGAAGTGGACAGTGGCCCACCCAACCCCTGCCAGCTGCTCCCTCACCCGCTCCTTCAAAGCCCTGTACAGGTCTGGCACCACAGTCTGACTGAGGGTGGTGCAGGATGGCAGCTTAAACTGGGGGCCAGGAACCCAATCAGCCACTTGAAGCCCATGTCCTCTACAGTGGAGAAAGGCTGCCGATCCAACGCAATCATTTCACCCAACAGGCACCTGGCTTTTTCTTGAAAGCCATGCTGCCCTCCAGCTGCCAATGGCCTTGGCAGCTGCCCCCACCCCAACTCTGTCATGGTGGACTGATGCTGCTGGTGAGGTTCCTGCTGTTTTTCTTCCCCCTAGCAGGAATTCTGCTCCTGCTGCTAGAGGCAGCAGCTGGTGCTGGACACTTGCGCGCTGAAGGAGGCAGGCGACTAGCCGCTGCAGTCGGGAACCTGCTGGCATCCACTTCCCCTGCCTTCCCACTTAGCAGCAGTGCGCTGTGGCATGATTTCAGATGCCTCGCCATGGCAGTTGTTCCAAGTTTGGCGAGCACCTGCCCATGCTTCACCAGCTTATTGCACACAGTGCACTACACTTCCCTGGGATCATCCGACTGCACCAGCTTGAAATGTGCCCAGACAGAGGATTTCCCCCCTGCTCCTGCCTTCTGGCCTGCCCTGGGTGATGCACTACTGCTGCCAGCGCTGCTGGGAGGGGCAGAACTTGGTGGCGATGACACAGCTCTGGGAAAAGGGACAGCTTGAGCCATCGCCTCAGCTCCAGATGTCTCCTCTGCGGGATTAGTGTCTTCTTCTGCCTCACTGTCCTCAATCATCAAGAAGGGGAGTACTGGGACCCTGAGGCTTGGCTGACCACCATACTAGTGCCACTCTCCTCTCTGGTCTCCCTAGAGCTGTTGCTGCTGCTGCTGCTGCTACTCCTCCTTTCCCTGCTGCCATTGTCCAGGGATTGGGCCCTGCCTCTAGCAGCCAGGGGGGGATCCACCAGCCCTGGACTGCTGGGGATCACCTCAACAATAGGGGACATTGGTGGCCCCGGAGGAACATTCGAAGCACCTGATCCTGCAGTAGCAGAGACAGCTGCAGTCTCATGTACTGCTGTAGGCCTTCCAGTGCCCTGCATCGCACTGGAGGATGCTGGCAGGAGGTACCGCCGAGCCACTCCCAGACTAGTGCCACTGCTTCTGGGAGCTGGTGAACCCTGTTTCCCAAAATCATGCCTGCAAAGCTTGGGGCGTGGTGATGGGCTCTGGCTGCTTCTGCTGCTGCCACGGTCCCTACCCCTACCACCTCTGCCATGTGCCCCATTACCCACCTTATGGGCAGCAGACTGGCCTCTCCTACTTCCCTTCTCCATGTCTTCCAACAAAAATGCACGCAAATATTTTTACATATATATATATTTCAAATTTTTCCAATATTTTCTACACTAACTCTAGCTATAGTATTAACTATTCTAAAATCTATGTAAGTAAATATTCTATCTAAAGGCCTAGTTCTACAAACATACTCTAAAATATCAAAACGGAATAACTAACTACACACTAAACACTATCTCTATCTATATAACTAAGCCAACTCCTACAACTATGTATCTATCTATAGTAACTAACTATCTATCTATATATACAATATTACACAGGGATGGGGGGAAAACACAGAGAAAACAGGGAGGGGTACAAAACTGAAATTAAACCTAAATCAATCTAATAATTCTACTCTAAATAAATCCAAAAACAGGGGAAGAGAATCAGGGATGGAGGAATATATAGAGGGAGAGGGAAAGAATTCAATGGAGGGGGGAGGAAGAACATAGAGAGGGGTAAAAAAATAAAAACAACACCTAAATCTATATAATATAATCTAAATAAATGATAATAAGGAGGTAAATGGGTTGGATGGGTGAAATAAGAGGAGGGTGGTAATGGATTGGGGAGCTGGGAGGTACACAAATTACTGGGAGAAGGAGGCTTCTGAAAATGCCTGCTGTCAGTAACAGTGACTAGCTCAGAAATTGTTGGAAGGGGGAAGGGCAATGAGTTTTGTTACTTGCTGTGCCCACCTCACCGCAAACCCGATTGGCTCCATGCAGTCTAGCTCGTGGCAGCCTGCAAAACCAGTGGTCTGAGAAGGGGGATGGTGATTGGGCAGGCTGGCTGCTACTCCAAGCCTCTCCACCCCTGGTGCCTGGAAGTCTGCTCTTCAGCTGACTCCCCCTCCCGGTCATGTTTTGCCTTCCAGTGACACATTTTTGCCACCCAAACTCATCCGAGCTGGATCTGAATCGACCAAACTGTTCAGTCGTTTCAGAGTTCGGTATCAGGTTCAGATTCAGGTTCAGATTTGATCGACTGAACGGACTGAGTTCAGACCGAACTCCGAGCTTATGAACCACGTTCGCACATCCCTAGCCATGAAACCACTTGATCTTGTACAAAGCGATGTGTGCGGCCCAATGAAGGTTCCCAGGCCAAGAGGCAACCGGTATATGGTAACTTTCATTGACGACTATTCAAGGTATATGATCATGTACATCATGAAGAGTAAAGATGGAAATATTTGACAAACTTCAGGACTGTGTGACCAAGACGAGCAACATGTTCTAGCACAGACCAAAGACACTGCAGACTGACAATGGAGGTGAGTTCACAGGAAAGGAAGTAGAGGACTTTCTGAGACTCCATGGAATTGAGCACCAAAAGACAGTGCCGTATACACCCAAGCAGAATGGAACAGCTGAAAGAAAAAACAGAATGCTAACTGAAATGGTTAGATGCATGTTAACAGAGTCTGGACTACGAGAAAGATACTGGGGTGAAGCAGCAGTTCCTGCTACCTATCTACAAAATTGGCTGTATTCTAGAACAGTGAGAAAAACTCCATATGAACTGTGGCATGGTAAAAAACCTAGTGTGGGACACATCAAAGTATTTGGAAGTAAGACTTCCGTATATATCCCAGAGGAGAAATATACCAAGCTGCAAAACAGAGTAGTGGAAGGCATCCTCGTAGGATACAGTGAGCATTCCAAAGGCTACAGGATCCTGGATCCACACCAGACAGAATAACCATTAGTAACAGTGTGACCTTTGTGGAAAACTCAAGCGACAGTGTAATGACTCTTCAAGATCCAGGCGAAGGAGAACAATCAACCACGGATGAAACCACTGAAAGGGAGCAATCCTCTGAACAAATAGTCAAAATTGGCACAAAGGTAACAGAAGTGCAGGAACAGACACAGCCGGCTGCTGATACTGAGCCAAGGCAGTCAACGAGGTCTAACAAAGGTATCCCCTTATTCATCTGTCCTACAAAGTCAGCACCAGTAAATTGTCAGAGCCAGCATCCTGGGAGGATATCTCACAGATGTCAGAAGGGGAAGCAGAAAAATGGGTAAAAGCAGCTGAAGAAGAAGTAAAGTCCATACAAGACAACGCGATGTGGACACTTACTCCACTGCCCGCTCCACAAAGTACAATGTGCAGGGAAATATTGAATGGTAAAAGGGTCGACTTGTTGCGAAAGGATACTCCCAGAAGTATGGAGAAGACTATGATGAAACATTTGCGCCTGTAGTTAAGCACACTACAATCAGAACATTGTTAAGTATAGCTGCCGGAAGAGGAATGCAAGTTAAGTATATGGACGTGAAAACAGCATTCCTAAATGGTGAGTTTAAGGAAGAGATTTACATGGATCAACCACCGGGATTTGCAGACGTTGAAAGGCCGGATCTTGTATGAAAACTGCACAAAAGCATATATGGGCTTAAGCAGGTCGTCAGAGTGTGGAACACTAAAATAAACAAGGTGCTCATGAGGGAAAACTTTACCAGGAGCAAAGCAGATCCCTGCTTATACACAAAGAGACTAAGGGGCAGGTGGATCTTAATTTATGTCGATGACCTTATCGTATGCTGTGAGCAAGAAGGGGATGAGTATGAAACAATGAGAGCTCTAAATCAGGACTTTGAAACTAAGAACCTGGGTAACAATGCACTACCGTGGAATACAAATTGAAAGAGAAGATGATGGAAGCTATCTTCTCAACCAAAGATAGGCAATAGAAGAGAAGATAGAAAGTTTCGGCATGGGGGGTGCGAAGGCAGCAAATACTCCTATGGAAACCAGCTACCCAAAGGAGATCAAAGAACCGAGCTTATTGCTGCCCGACAATAAGCAATAGAGAAAGGTGATAAGAAAACTCTTGTACATTGTGACAATCACAAGGTCTGACATTGCAGTGGCAATAGGTATACTGTGTAGACAAGTCTCAGCCCCAACCCAAAGGAATTGGACGCAGTGAAGAGGGTCTTATGGTACCTGAAAGGAACTGTGCACCTCAAGCTACAGGTCCCAGCAACTTCTGTGTCAGACCTGATAGGGTATTATTATTATTATTATTATTA
>QEPC01007591.1:1460626-1474962 GCA_003113815.1 Sphenodon punctatus
CTGGGTCAGTTGAAAAGGAGAGGTACAGCTGAGTATCATCAGCATGCTGGTGACACCACACCCTGAAACCACTCACAACCTCCTCCAAGGGCTGCATGTATACATTAAATAATAATGGAGACCGGATAGAACCCTTCAGAACGCCGCATGATAAGGTACGGGGGCACGATGTCTCATCCCCCAGCACCACCCGCTGGCTTCTCCCCGAGAGGAATGAACAGAACCATTCAAGAATAGTCCCGTCCAGACCTCCACGTCACGCAGCCGCCTCAACAGCAGTCCATGGTCCACGGTATCAAAAGTGGCTGAGAGATCTAGCAGGATAAGAAATGTTGAACATCCTGCATCCATCTCCTGGCGGAGATTGTCTACCAAGGCCACCAACACCGTCTCAGTGCTATGGCCGGGGTGGAACCCAGATTGAAAAGGGTCTAGGAAACCGATGTTGTCCAGATGCACCTGGAGCTGGAGTGCCACTGCCTGTTCAATAACCTTCCCTAAAAAGGGGAGGTTAGAGACAGATCGGTAGCTGGCGAGTGCATCCACGTCCAAAGATAGCTCTTCAGCAGGGGGCGCACCACAGCCTTCTTGAGGCAAGGTGACAACCTTCCCTGCTGCAAGGACGCGTTCACTACCCTTGCCAGCACTGTCCACATCTCCTCCATGGAAGCTTTCACTAACCAGGACGGGCATGGATCAAGTTCACAACAAGTGTCCCTCACAGACCCCAAGACATCCATTGCATCGGCCGGCGTCACTTCCTGAAACTCCCACACAAAGCTGGACCAGACGGGACCTCCGTCACCTCGCGTTCTTCCCCTACTGCCCCTAATGCGACGTCAAAGTCGGTTTGAATCCGAGCAATCTTGTCTGCGAAGTAGTTGACAAACTCCTCACAGCGGGCTTGGGACAAATCCCCATTCAGGCGGATGGCGACCGGACTAACCAGCCCCCGCACCACCTGAAACAGCTCCACCGGGCGTGGCTTCGCAGACGCTATGAGGATAGCAAGGAACTCCTTCCTTGCCAGCCTCACAGCCTCAACATAGGACTGCAAATGGGCCCTATGGAGAAGACGGTCGGAGTCAGATCGAGTCCGACACCAGTGTCACTCTAGCCTCCAGCCTACACACTTCATACACCGTAGCCCCTCAGTAAACCAAGGTGCCCTGTGGTGATGAGACCGAGGCAGAGGGCTTCTCGGAGCCACCCTGTCAATGGCCTCCTCCAGCAAGCTATTCCAATGCTGGACTAGCTCATCCACAGACTGGTCCAATGCTGGACTAGCTCGTCCAAGTCCAAGGTTAACTCCATCAGGACCTCTTGGAACCGCTGGGGTTCCATCAGCCTCCGTTACAGTAGTCCAGTGTTACAGTAGTCCAGCCTCAAGATGATGAAGGCATGTATCAAAGTGGCCAGGTCAGATCTGGAGATGTATGGGCGCAGCCTCCGCACCAGATACAGCTGGCGGAAAGCCGCCTTTGCCACCACCTCCACCTGCTGATCCAGGCGGAGACCCGAATCCAATAAAATCCCCAGGCTCCGCACCTGTTGAGCCACAGTGGGACGCACCCCTCCACAACGGGGGTCAACACCTCCCCTGCTCTACCCACCACCATCACCTCCATCTTATTGAGCCTCAGTCTGCTCTGCCATAACCACTTCGCAACGGCCTCCAAACACTGGGACATCACAGAAACGGCAGGACCTGGGTTGTTTTAAATCAAGGTATGCAGCCATACCTACTGCAAGGGTTACTGCCTTCCCAGAAACATGGGCCATTTTAATGCTTCCATGCTCCATTCGGAACATCATGATGTCATGACACTGCAGCGGTCAGAGTCATAGCAGAAAGGGGTCAAAAAGCCTTCTCCCTGCCCCTTTCTGGCATGACCATGTCCCTGTACAAAACATTTCTTGGGATTCCTTGTGCCCCTGTATAATCTGGAAAAATAGGAGCTTCAGCAAGAGATCCTAGGTCAAACCCAGAGGATACCCCACTGGAGTATAGTATAACCATAACCAAGCCAAGAATGTGTACCTGAGTTCTCGCATCCTCATGAATGTGGATTAGGTGGGGTTAGGGATTAGGTGCCATTTGGCAGGTGGGGTTAGGGATTAGGTGGGAGGTTGTTGTGGGGGATGGGGCTGGCATGGGTAGGGTATTTTTGATTAATTGTATTTTAATGCGTTTTAATTTTATTTTATATTTTTTTAAGCTGCTCTAAGCTTTTGGGACAATGCGGGGAAAATGTAAATAAATAAATAAAATAAATCCCCTCTGAGTGATCTCTTCTCCAAGCTGAAGAGTACTAACCTATCTACCCTCTCCTCATAGGGGAGCTGTTCTATACCCTTTCTCATTTTTTTTGCCCTATTTTTACTATATTATTTTTGAGACGCAGCAACCACAACTGCACGCAATACTCAAGGTGTGGTCGCACTGCCACCACAGATTTATATAGAGGCATTATGATGTTTTCAGTTTTGTTCTCTGTATTATTCCCCTTACAAATAATTCCTAACATTCTGTTTGCCTTTTGATGGTCACCGCACACTGAGCTGAGGATTTCAGTGTATTGTAGAGGTGTGCACCAGGGGTCCATGTTGTTTTCATTTTTGTTTTTTAAATCTGTCATTTTCATTTTCATAAATATCAATTTTTTGTTTTTGTTTTTGCTTTTGTTTTCCATTGGTTTAAATGGAAAATATATTTTCATCTGTTACCTTTTTGTTTTTCATTATATTTGTCTGACACTTGGAGGGGTTGTACCTCCAATGGAAGGTATTAAGTATACCAAATATCAAAAAGATTGGTCAAAGGAATCCAATTTTATAAGCAGTTTAATTATATTATTTTGAAAACATTTTCATATACATTCTTAGCTGTAACTTTTTTGTCTCACATTTAATGTAGATGAAACTTGGCAAGTGCACACCACTTGAAGTGTACTCCAAATTTACTATCTCTGCCAACGTTCAGAAGGATTGGATAAAGGATTCTGGTGGTATAAGCAATTAATTTATAAATGTATGTCTGACTAACATCTTTGTAGTTCAACCAGTGTAAATGAAATTTTATAGGGCTGGATATCACACTTTCACTATTATGTCTGCCAAATATCAGAAAGATGTGATAAAGGATCCCAATTTTATATGCCTGCACAGCATATGCAGAGAAGGAACCTATGCCAGGGATTCTCTTACATGTCATTGTGGTATAAGATCGGTTTGCGGTGCCAATTGGCCAGCAGAAATGTCAACCAAATATCCTCATTCTGTGCTCTGACCATCCCAACATCTCTCCCCCACTTGCTACTAGGAAGTCAGAAGCATCTGTTTAGGAAAGAGCTAATAGAGATTCCCTTATGTCCTCTGTCACAGTCCTGCAAGATGTGATTGCGATGATAATTGACCAGACTGGATGTGTAAACTATGTCTCCTGATTTCAGGGATGCTATCCCCAAAGTCCCAGTTATGCCAGTCTCAGGGCCACCCCCTATGCCCACCTCAAAGCCACTACCAATTGATCCTGTAAAACTGGAAGCATGCAGTAATTGGCCAGTGAATTTGTCTATCAGTCTTTTGGGTTGCTCCTCATCCTCCCTCCTACAGCCTCCCTCCCCCTGCCATGCCAGGTGGCTGCCTCTCACTGGCACTGCATGTGCTGCTATTTATCTGAATAATGGTCTTCAAGGGGACAATTTCAATTGTTTATAAAATTGGGTCCCTTTATCAAATTGTTCTGTAGTTTGGCAGAGGTGACAGGGAAGGTATGTGATACATTTCTGCCAAATGTTTTGTAAACAGGATGGAATATAAAAATGGTACAGCTGGAAACGTATTTTAAAGTTAATGCCTTATACCATCAGTACCCTTTATCCAATCTTTCAGAACATTGGCAGGAGTATTAAGTTTGTGGAGGGCCATAATATGTACAGGGTTCATGCAAATTGGATGGAAGACAAAGAAGCTGTAGCCATGAATGTGTATGGAGCTTTTCTTCAAATCACAACGTTCACTTGCTTCTAAAAATCGGTTCCCATTATCTAAACATTTCTGAAATTGATACAAATAGTACCCTTCTTTGGAGGTACAATCTACCCAAGTGTCATCAGAATTGAATAAAAAACAAAAAAGCTATAGCCAGAAATACATTTTTTCCATTTTCCTGAGTGGTAACTCCGAATTTAGAATCTATTCATGTGTACATATAGTTTGGATTATTTTTTCCTACATGCATCGCTTTGCACTTGTCCACGTGAAATTTAATCTGCCATTTAGATGCCCGGTCACCCAGTCTCACAAGATGCTCCTGCAATTCTTCTCAGTACACTCAAGGTTTTATTTACCTTGAACAACTTTGTGTCATCTGCAGATTTAATCACCTCACTCCTTATTCCCTTTCCAGATCATTAATTAATACACTAAACAATTCTGTTCCCCATACCTGGGACACCCCATTCTTCTCTCCATTACAAAAACTGACCATTTAGTACTACTCTTCGTTTCCTATCCTTCAACCACTTAGCAATTCACAACAGGAGACTGCCTCCTATCCCATGACTTTATAATTTCTTCAAGAGTCTTTCATGAGGGACCTTATCAAACACTTTCTGAAAATCCAGATACACTATATCCATGTGCTCACACCTATCCACATGCTCATTTACACCTTCAAAAAATTCCAATATATTAGAGAGAGGCATGATTTCCATTTGCTAAATTCAAACTCTTCCCCATTAACCCATGCTTATCAATATGCACAGTAATTCTGTTCTCAATAATTGTTTCCATGATAGTAGCATTGGCAGTGGCCACATGGTGGAGGAGGGTGCACCAAATTCCTAGGAAGTGCTCAATGATGTTTCTGAGCCCGCGGCACTCCTTTTCCATGGACCCCTGTCAAGACTTCATCTGCTGCATGTGGCGATCCCATGGCCACCTCTCCATCCAGTGTTCACTGTGGCCCTCAGCAAGAAGTTTCCTGTGCTGGATGGCAGACTGCCACAGGGAAGGTCGGTGCTCCTCTACCACCATACCTCCCTTTTAACAGGGGATGCCTATGAAAAATACATGTTGCAGGGCGGCACTGGAACCAATGTATCTTTCCAACATATTTCTCATAAGCATCCCCTATTAAAGGGGAGGTATGGCAGCCCTACCTTAGATTTCATCCTGTATCCCATCCGCCCTACAAGTGGTGTCCTCCAGCAGAATGTGTGTCCGCTTGGTGCCTGCTGGTGTTCTTGCCAGTGCAGCCAGCCTTCTCGCTGGCGAGCCTGTGGCAGGATGGAAAGGAAAGTCACTGCTTGGGGCTTCCCCAGAATCCCCACTCCTGCCATCCCGGCCCAGTGTTTTACCCCCATCCCTCATGTCTGTTGCCTTGACACACAACGTTCGTGTCCCTCACCCTCCACGCCTGCCCATCCAGCATGGGCTCACCCCACCCGAGGCTGCCACTGTGCCCATCCACACACCTGCCATGCCCACCTTCCCCAGGGGGTGAGACTCTGTAACCCGGGCCTCCTCAGGTTGCTCCCCCTCAGTCTCTTGGACACCTGTGAACACAAAGGAATGGAAGCCACGTTAGTGACTGGCATTCACTGACCACTGCATATTATGGCTAGGTGCCACCCACCCACCCCTGCTGCATTCATTTACTATTCCCTTCAAGCTCCGGGTCCCCTATCCCCTCTGCCTCCACCTCCTTCTCTTCTGTGGCTGGTTTCTGGCTCTCCAGGTTGAAGGGGCAGGTGATGATAGTCCCAAGGCTGGTGTTCAAATCCTACAAGTCAGAGGCTGGCTGGGGGCATGACCAGACATGGTGGTTGGGCTAGCCTCCTTGCGGCCAGGCCCTCCCTGATGGATCAGCCTTCTCCTCGGGGGGGGGGGGAGAACCCCTGCTTTAATAACGGGGTGCTTCAGTGTCCGGCAACAGTGGAGGAGTGTCCATCCAGATGTGGCCCTGGGTGAGCCAAGTGATGATGATTTGATGCCCAGGCCTTGTAGTTGTTGTCTTTGACCTAAGTACATAAGAACACAAGAATTGCCATACTGGGTCAGACTCTTTGTCCATCGAGTCCAGCATCCTCTGTCTGACAGTTCACAGCTACAGTAGCTCAAGAAAAATACAAGTATAGGTCACAGAGGTGTGTCCCATCTCCTGCTAACTACTCCCAACTACTGGTAACCAGGTAGTTTAAGCCCCAAGGAAGCATTTATGGTTCTATCCTCTAAGAATTTATCTTGTTTCTGTTTGAAGCTTGTTATGGTGCTGACTTTCACTGCCTCCTCTGGCTATGAGTTTCACAACTGTATTGTCTGCTAAGTTAAAAGATACATCCTTTTGTTTTGAATCTACTGCCATTTAACTTCAGAGTGTGTCTTTTTGTTCTCTTAATGTGGGAAAGGACAAATACCTTTTCCCTTTTTACTTTTTCCACACCGCTCATGATTTTATAAACTTCTATCATATCTCCCCTTAATTGCCTCTTCTCCAAATTAAGCATGCCTAGTTTCTTTGAAGCCCCTCTGCAGATCATTGGACCACTGCCGGCACTGGCCCATGTCCTGGTTATAGCCCAGCTCCCCATCCAAGTGGTGATCCACTGAAACACCCCAGTCATTCTGATGCGTTAGGTACAGATCGCATTGCACCTCGTTGTCCCCACAGAGGCTGATGAAGGACAACTCTTCATCACTCCAAGGGACCCATCTCTGACAGTTGGGTGGGGGAACTTCTCCCAGTGTGGCTGGGGCAACGTAGCTGGTCGATGCCTGTGGACAGGGTGACAGAGATGCACCATGTATAACTTGTGCTTACCGTGGAATGGCTGCCGTACCTCTCCCGTTCCCCCCCCCCCCGGGAGTGTGCTGACTTACTGGTCTGGCCTGTCCCTCCTTCTGCTCCATGTTTTCCTTGGTGATGGTGGTGGTGCGAGCTGGGCATTGGACAAGAGTTCTAGAAGCTCCAAGGTCATTCAGTGTTGTGTTGCCTTAACTGCTGTTCCCTTTAAGGGTGCTGATCCCATCCCATGGGCAGGGGCACTGAGGCACATCCACTTCATTGACAACTGTGGCCATTTCTCCTGCATCTCTGTGGTCCTGGTGGCCTTCGCCCCATGATGAGGATAGGCGGGGTCTAACTGGTATGACGATGTCTTCAAGGAACTATCCACAATAACGCCAAGATCCTTCTCCTGAGTGGTTACAGCGACATTAGAATTTAGCATTGTGTACGTATAGCGAAGATTATTTTTCCCTATTGTGCACCACCTTGCACTTAACAATATTGAATTTTATTTGCCATTGTAATGCCTATTCAACCTAGTTGTGCAAGATCTCTCTGCATTTCCTCACAGTCTGCCTAGGTCTTAACTAGATTGAATAACTTGGTGTCATTTGCAAATTTAGCCACCTCACTATTTACACCCATTTCCAGATCATTAATGAATATGTTAAACAATACTGGTCCCAGTACTGACCCCTGAGGCACCCCACTGTTTACCACTCCAACTTGAAAAATGACCATTTATTTGTATCCTTTGTTTCCTATCTTATAAGTTATAGCTAACAATACATGACAGACTTCTTCCTCTTATCCCAGGACTACTTAGTTTGCTCAAGAGTCTCTGGTGAGGGACCTTGTCAAATGCTTTTTGAAAATCCAAATATACTATATCAACCAGATCACTCATATCCACATGCTTGTTGACATTTTTCATAAAATTCTATGAGATTATTATTATTTATTTATTACAATAATGTAATATTCCACCCCCTCCTGCCAAAGGCAGCTCGGGGCGGTGTACAATATAAAAGCATAAAATAAAATATACAATATGATGTAAAACAATAAAACCATCATGTGAGGCACTATTATTATTATTATAAACATTTATATAGCACCAGCCATGTGCCTGGTGCCAGAACATAGAAATAGACGCGGTCCCTGCCTGTGGCTTACAATCTAAAAGACAAGGAGGGGGAGACAGGGAGAGGGGACAGTGGGAGAGACAGGGGAGAAGACCAACAAACAACAAACATTCAAGCGAATGTGAAGTCTCAGGCGTGCGTGCTTGGCTTGGTTACAATCAGTTTGGTTGCAGCAGTCTGCAGAGGAGGGCAGACAGTAAGTATATGGGGAACGACTAGCAGGCATTGGGAAAGACAGCAAGGAAAAAGTGGGTCTTGAGGAGGGATTTGAAGGAGCGGAGGGAGAGGGCAAGGCGGATGTGGGTAGGGAGGGAGTTCCAGGCATGGGGGGCAGTGAGGGAGAAGGGTCGAAGGCGGTTAGGTGAGCAGGAGGAGTGAGGGAGGGGACAGAGGAAGAGCGGAGAGCGCGTGCAGGAGTGCATAGGGAGATTAGGTCTGAGAGGTAAGGGGGAGCTTGGTTGTGGAGTGTTTTGAACATGAATACCAGGAGTTTAAACAGGATACGTTCAGGAATGGGGGAGCCAGTGAAGAGAGAATTGGAGAGGCTGCACATGGTCGAAGCGGCGGACAGAGTGAACGACCTTGGCAGCAGAGTAATTGAGGTGAGAGATAACCATGGCATGAACAAGGGTTTTCGCCGAGGAGGTAGAGAGAAAGGGGCGGATCCGAGCAATGTTATGGAGGGCGAATTGGCAGGATTTGGCAACAGAGTCAATGTAAGGTTTAAAAGAGAGGTGCTTGTCAAAGATGAAGCCCAAGCTTTGGGCTTGGAGAACAGGATGGATGGTGACTCCTTCAATGCAGATGGGCAGGTTAGAGGGAGAGGAAGAGGAGGGAGGAAAAATGAGGAGTCCAGTCTTGGCCCTGTTGAGCTTGAGTTGACGTCGGGACACCCAGGCGGAGATATCAGAGGCAGTTGACAAGGCGTGAGTGGACAAAAGAGGAGAGAGAGGGGGTAGAATGATAGAGTTTGGTGTCATCAGCGTAGAGATGATATTGGAATCCGTGGGAGGCAATAAGTTTGACAAGGGACATTGGAACACAAGTGAGCAGCAAAGGCTCTCAAGCTCTTGCGAACCCAGAGATTAAAGAGTCTGTAAACGGGAAGGATCGGGCCCTTGGGTGACAAAGGGGCTGTCCCTGCGGCAGGCTTGAATTGGCCAGAGAAAAACTGATTCAAGTGGGCTGTACGCGAGGGAAACTAAGTCACTCAAATCCGGTAAAGTGGGGGTGCAGACCTCCAACCTGTGACATTGGAAGTCCACATGACTTCCCTTTGCTAATGCCATGCTGTTTACTTTGCTTGTCAATGTGTGTAGTAATTATTTAAAAAACAAAAACAAATTATCTCCACCAGCTTGCCCGATATTGATGTCAGGCTTGCCCATCTGTAGTTTCCAGGGTCACCTCTGGAGCTCTTCTTAAAAATTGGTGTTACATTAGCCAACCTCCAATCTTCTGACACAGAGGAGAAGTTTAGTGATAAATTACGTATTTCTGATTGTAGTTCAGCAGTTTCAAATTTGAGTTCTTTCAGTACCCTTGGATGAATACCATCTGGCCTGGGTGACTTGTTACTGTTTAAATTATTAATATGAAATAAGACCTCTTCTGGCAGGACACTAATTTCAGATCATTCCTCAGATTCATCATGAACAAAAAATAATTCTGGTGTAGATCTCTCCCCACCATCCTCCTTAGGAAAAACTTACGCAGAGAACTGATTTAGTTTTCCAACAATGGTCATGTCATATTTGAGTGCCCTGCAACCCCTTTATTCCCTGGCCATCTCGCAGACCAACTGTCTCACTAAGAGGTTTCCTGGCTCTGATGTACTGGAAAAAAATGTTGCTATTGGATTTTTTTATACTGACCAAATTGTTCCTCCAATTCCCTCTTGGCCTATCTTAGAATGGTTTTACACTTTCTTTGCCAATGTCTATGTTCATTCCTATTTACTAGATGTGAGACTCTGGGCAAAATTACAGTCACTTTCGGTTTCAGTTCTCATGTATTTCAGTTCTCATTTCGGTATCTGTTGTATTAGATCTTTTGCATTGGTCTTTGTTTTGTATTTTTAACATTGCGGTTTGTCCCATTGAAGTAAATGGGGACAAACCACAATGTTAAAAATCAAAAACAAAAACCAATGCAAAAAATCTGAAACAACCGATACCGAAATGAGAATCAAAATTTCAGTTAATCCGAAATGGCCATTATCTGGTACATTTGGTTCTATCTGAAACCAAAATTCCCATCCCTACTATTTATCTCATTTGGAATACTTTTTCATTTTTGAAGGACAATGAGTCAGGAATCACCCATGCCTTCATAACATCTGAATTTAATACATTCTATACAATTGTAGCAAAACACCCACTACAATAATCTCCTTCTTCAACATCTGCCCAAGGCTGGCCTATATGATCACCCTTTATGGAACCAAGACAACTCCATCCTCATAACAATGGAAGCATCCCTCAAAATAGAGAAATTTTGGGGAGTGCCTTTGCTATGATGGGCCCCTTGGTGTGGAACTTGATCCATCTGGATGTTTATCTCAGGTTTGCCCTCCTTAACTTTAGAAAAGCATCTGAAAATGTATTTATTCTCTAGGTGCCTTTAGGATCCACCGATGGTACTCTCAGTGTACTTTGCCCTCCCTTTTGGCTTGCCCCATTTAAATTTTTAAAATAATTTTAAAAATAATTTTATATTGTTTTAATTCATTTATATGGGTTTTAACTTTTTGTGAAGTGTTCCAAGTGCCGTGTAAGACAAGGGAGCGCTATATGGGATCAATTTCAGTGGGTGTCACCCGCTGATGTGGCAGATGTCCTTGGGGCTGTAAAGGCCACCTGTTGCAAATTAGATCAGTGCCCATCCTGGCTGGTTAAGTCCTGCCAGGAGACATTAGGGCCATTGGTGGGCTGTCAATGCCTCCTTTAGGGACGGCAGGGTGGCAAACCATCTCAAAGAGGTGGTGGTGTGACCCCTGCTCAAGAAATCATCTCTTGACATTGACTCCCCAGACAGCTATCGGCCAGTCTATAACCTTCCTTTTTTAGGGACGGTCACTGAACGGGTGGTGGCTTGGCAGCTTCAGGGGCATCTATATCGGGTCAGTTTTCTTGATCCTTTGCAGTCTGGTTTTCACCCTGGGTTTGGCACGGAGACTAGAGACTTGTGGCTTTGGTTGACGACCTGCGCCGTGAATTAGACCAGGGCAGATTTATTTTAATTTTGTTAGATGTTGGTTGATTTTGATACTGTTGCCCATGAGATGTTGGTAACTCGGCTGTGGGAATGGGCCAGGGTGGGCGGAATTGTTCTTGAATGGTTCCGCTCGTTCCTGACCAGGAGAACTCAGCATGTGGTTCTCAGGGAATGTACTTCATTTCCCCGGGACCTCGCATGTGGAGTCCCACAGGGTTCTATTCTGTCCCCCCTCCTGTTCAACGTGTATATGCAGCCTTTGGGCCAGGTCGTGAGAGGGTTCGGCCTGCATTGTCATCAGTATGCGGATGACACACAACTCTACCTCCCTTTTTCTGAAGACCCAGACCTGGCAGTCTCGATATTTACCCAGTGCTTGGCAGCTGTGGGAGACTGGATGAGGGTGAGCCATCTGAAATTGAATCCTGACAAGATGGAGGTGATGTTGGTGGGTAGGGCTGGAAGGGTGGCCCTTTGGCCACACAAGTTTGTAGTCTGGGGATGCTCCTCGACTCTTATCTCTGCCTGGATCTCCAGGTGGAGGCTGTGGCGAAGGGAGCATTTCACCAGTTACATCTGGCACGACGGCTGCAGCAGCATGTTTTGGACTTGGATCTGGCCACCATCATGCATGCCTTTATTATTTTTAGGCTAGACTACTGCAATGCACTCTACATGGGGCTGTCCTTGGAGACAGTCCAGAGGTTGCAGCTAGTGCAGAATGTGGAAGCCCGTCTCTTAACAGGGACAGGTCACCATGAGCACATTACACCGGTGCTCTGTTCTCTGCACTGGCTCCTATTATCTTCTGGGTCGAATTCAAGGTGCTGGTAATGACCTATAAAACCCCAAATGGCCTGGGCCCAGCTTACCTGTGGGAACGCCTCAGGTCCTGGATTGCATTGCGGCCCCTGCGTTTGGCCAGGGACGCCCGACTTGAAGTCCCCCAGGTTGCCTGGGTGACGATGATGGTGAGGGCATTCTCGGTGGTGGCTCCTAGACTGTGGAATTCCCTCCCGACAGAGGCCCACCTAACCCTGGACCTCCCCTCTTTCTGAAGACAGTGTAAGACCTGGCTGCTCCGCTGGGCCTTTGGAGGAGATAGGTAGGGTAGGTAGGGGGTGTTCTGCCCTTTTAGTTTATTTTTACCATTTATTTTTAATGTTTTAATGATATTCTATGTGTGTGTTTTTGTTGTGTTTTTATTTCTGCATTTTGTAAGCCACCCCGAGCTGTTCTGTGAGCAGGAGGGGGCGGGGTACAAAAACAGTAAATAAAAATACATTAAAATTATTATTATTGTTAAATGCTCACCAAATCATAAGTCCTCAGAATCTTGACCAATGCAGGCTTGAAACTAAAGAGAGTAAACCCTGTCTCACATGCTGGCAAGACAGGCTGTCCGATGATCTTTGCATGTTGGTAAAAGCAAGCTGTAGTATTACCCCCTCCTGATGGTCAGACAGCCTTTAAATAGGCTGTCTGTTTTCAGCTTCTGGAGATGCTTCATGTTGACTAATTTCCATACATACAGTCTTTAATTGCTGGCCTTTGTCTTTCTAGGAGAACACGGCTTAGTCCAATAGCTTTGTTTGGCTACTCTGGCATTTTTGTACAACCTTCTAATATAGTTTTTACCATAACCTCTACTTCAGTTCATACAATTAATATTTAACAAGCCTAATGTGTAATATTAGATACAGATCATATAGAAACCAAACCCCTTTAGGGTAGGGAAACAGACCCCCATGTTTGGGGAAACCTGACTGAACCGAAGTATGGTCAAGGAGCTTGGGCCTGCTTGAGCAGGACGGGCCATTTCCTGGAGAAATGAAACTTGGGTTTAGATGCCCAGTAACAAGTGAAAAAAATAATTAAGCCCCTACACATCCTTGTGGTTGCTGAGAAAGCAGGAACTAGCATGTGAATATCAGTGATAAGGACCCCTGCTCCAGCCTCACTGGAGCCAGAGGAAGCCATATTGATACATTATTAATGAGATTGACATCTACGACTAATTTCATCAGAGTTTATTTATAGTCACTGGAAACATACTGTACTTTAGAACATGGCTCTGTAAGGTTTGACTCTCACATGTATATCTTGAATTATGCTAATGAGCTATGTACCCATTGGTCAGTTTGGGGGTCTTTGTCTCAAACCCTATAAATGTATCTGGGGTGACATCAAGCCCGCAGACTTGTCCCTGCAAGTCTTCAGGTCTGCCAGCATTGGAACTCAGTTGTGCAGCATGATCCAATACTGGTAAATAGACTTTCTTTACCTTGGCATTCAACCTTGTGCCTGGCTCTGTCTTTAGCCTCTTAGAAGCTGGCTGTTATACCACTACCATGGGGTAAATCCCAACATTTAGGTTTCATAAAACAGTCCGAGAAATACAGGAATGTTGAAATTACATATATTCATGTCATGTATATAGTTTAGCCATGGCCACTTTGTGAGGGGGGTTCTAATCTGGGAGAGGAAATTCCTCCAAGTGGGAATACAACCAGTGCCCCCCCAACTATCAGTCCCCCAATAACCATAGAGATGTGAAGTAAGGTCACCCATGGGTGTCCTACATTGCTTTTTGGTCAGGAACGATGCACCTCTTGGATGAAGCACATGTCTGAAATCCTAGCCATTTGCTCTCTTTCTATATGTTGAGTTGCTACTTTCAAAATGCAAATACATCAAAGGACTGTTAAACAAACCAGCAAAACTACCAGGATGGGTGACCAGATCGTGGTTCGGGTTCGGTTTGGCTGCGTTCGGTTCGTCCATTCGGTTCGGCAGTTCGGCTAGTTTGGGTTCGACTGTTCGGTTCGGTCATCCGAACAGGCCGTTCGGTTAGGCCACTCGGCTGTTCCATTCGGCCGTTTGGGAAATGTTGCTATGGGTGTTTTTCTATTTTTTATATTTTTTTTTGTTTTTTTTATTGGATTTTATATGGTTTTCTTTTGTTTTTTATTTGATTTTTTTGTTTTTATATGGGTTCTTTTTTAAATCTAATATTATATCTATCTATCTACACTAAATCTAACTGTTGTTAACTATTCTAAATACTATGAACTAAATGGATTATCTAATAAGTACACAGACCTACTCCTACAAACACTAAAACTAAATCACTAACGCTATCTCTATCACTAACCTAACTCCTACAACTCTCTACTATCTAT
>QEPC01007591.1:1476179-1488428 GCA_003113815.1 Sphenodon punctatus
AGTGCATAACACAAGGTTTCAGTTTATGGTTTAAGTTTCATTTCAGTACAAAACTGAAATGAAACTTAAAGCAATCTAAAAATCCTACTCAACGCCTGCTGTTCAGGAACAGTGACTAGCTCAGAATGTGTTGGGAAGGAGGGAGGCAGATAATTAGTTTTGTTTCTTGCAAGCCTCTCCACCCCTGGTGCCTGGAAGTCTGCTCCTCAGTGACTGACACTTCTCTGTCATGTTTGACCTTCCAGTGAACCTTTTTTTGCCACCCAAATGCGATCCGAACTGACCAAACTGTTCGGCCATTTCGCCGTTCAGTTTGTTCGCGTTCGGGTTCATGTTCGGGTTCGGTCGTCCGAACAGGCCGAGTTCGGGCCGAACTCCGAACTGCCTAACCGCGTTCGCCCATCCCTAAAAACTACTCCCCGCCCCTTTATCACTTTGTCAACTGACAG
The DNA here is from genome assembly GCA_003113815.1 of Sphenodon punctatus. Lineage (NCBI taxonomy): Eukaryota > Metazoa > Chordata > Lepidosauria > Sphenodontia > Sphenodontidae > Sphenodon > Sphenodon punctatus. The sequence goes on from QEPC01007591.1 coordinate 1,476,629, forward strand.
AATAATTGTACTGCTTAACCACCATTGTAAGCCCATTTTCTTTTCACACAAATAGCCATAACTGTAGCTCTTGTCCTATTTGTGATTTAGATGAAGTCTTGATTAAATACGGATGTAAATTAGACAGTTTCCTTTAACAATTATCTAATCAAGAACTCAGCATCTAAGTTTAACAGGATGGGGTCTAGATCACAGCTTTCTATTCGTAATCATCTCTTTTGTCCTGTGAACAGATTCTGCCCCCTGCTCGCCCAAAATCAATTTGAAGAAAATGAAATGGGATTTTCTTTATACGCATGGTCACGATGAGCAGGGAGAGACAAAATACCATCTCAATCTTTTAAATTATTTTCCCATCAATTCTTTGTCTGTACATCTCCGACCAAGCTCAGCCTGAAGTCCATGCAAGTTCAGCGCTCGTGTCTGGTGAAGCAGCCTATTGCAAAGTTTGCAGCTCTCTCTCAAGGTTCAGGTGGTTCATGGTAGACGTGTTCCTTTTGGTTCAGTAGCAGCAGTGTCAATTTACTTAGACTTTTTTCAAACAGCATTGAAGAGCAGCCCGTGACTGATTGCCAACATTTTTGCCCAAGTGATTCCACTTTGAGACTTAGATTTAGGGTAAGACCATACAAGACGTTAACCCACTTTGGGTAAACTTTCCTTACATTAGCCTGCAATACAGCTGACCATCAGACTGGGGGCTGCCAGGTATTTGCCCACTTCTGCTCTTGGGCAGGCAGCCAGCTGCTATGCGATGTGTTGGCTGGAGGAGACCAGTGCTGCATCGTAGGCTGCTGTTGCCCATCTGGACCAACGTGCAGTAATGGGTTGCCTCTCATCAGGCCGGTCCCATACAGCCCCACCCGATGGCAAGTCCACCGGCACCACAGAGCCCGGGGTGTAGTTCACCATTCCTGTGCATCTATGTCATGGCAAGAATCAGAGGTGGGCGCCTGCCCCTGTAAAAAGCTCCCTAGCCTGCCCTAGGTCCTGGTAAGCGTTGTGACTGTGGCCCGCCCACAAAGTTTCTGTGATGGAGGAAGGGGACAGTAGTTGGGTTGTTCTCACTGCTGGTTAAAGTGTGGCAACTGCATTCTGGCTGGCCCTGTCTTGTGTGGCTTTACCCATAATCTCATGACTCCAAAGAACAAAGACATTAAATATGTATGAAAGATCAATGGGGATTCTAACCCTATCTGTTAGTGGTAGAACTCCACTTGGATTCCTCACACACAGTTTAGGATTGTCTGGGCTAAGAAGCGTGGAAAGCCATTTGGAAGACCTCTCCTTTTCCGTCACTGGATGAAATTCTGTCTCTTGTGAAGTGAATGGCTCAGCTTCCATTGACTTTTAATTGATAATGACCACATGTATTAGGTAGCATCTCTTTGGTAGCTAGTCACACTGCTGTCTCACAATGTTTTTGAATTTAAAAAAAAAGAATCATGTTTATTTTACAAAGCAATTCCTACAATTTTTCAGTAAGAATTGCTATTCCAGATAAGCTGTCAACAATATATACTTTAAAATACAATCAAAGAAACAAGTTCAGTATTTCTGCTAGCCAGAACACAAAATATGGAAATCCTAGTGTTTAGGATTTTGATTTGTCAATGCTGTAAGTCAGCAACAGTATAGATATCATTTTATATTCAAGAGAGTCTTAAATTTCAGGATTTTGAAAGCCTCAGTAAGTTGTACAAGTATCTTCACCACTTGGCAGCAGTAAAGCCAGGCAGCAGTATTTTGCAAATCAATCAGTCTGTATCTCGTACTCTTCATATTTTAAAAGTTGTCTTCACAGCCAATAAGGGCTGGGGGAAAAACAACAGGATACTTATTTTTAGAATACAATTCTGTGGCAAGCTGTGGGAACAATACATAAGAGTCCATGAGATTATTAATTTTTCTGGGGGCGGGCGGAGAAGAGACTAAAATTGATAGTTTTGAAAGTGTTCTCAAACTGCTGAGTCACAGCTGCCTAGATGAAAAACAATAATTCAACACAAATATTTATTTATTTTATTTATTTACAAATATTTATATCCCGCCCTCTCCTGAACACAATGGCAGCTTGGGGTGGCTCACAACAGCAACCCAAAAAACAACATTTATAAAATTAATAAAATTCATTTACAAGGGTAGAAATACCCCCGCCCCCCCCAAACTCGTCTCCCTCCCCAAAGGCTTGGCAGAACAGCCAGGTCTTACACTGTCATCGGAAAGAAGGGAGGTCCGGGGCTAGGCAGACCTCCGATGGATATGAGAAAAATGATGGGGGGGGAGGGGGGTTAAACAGAGTAGTTAAGACATAGTGAGCTCCAGCCTAAGGAAAACAAAGATCATAACAAAGAATGCTAGAAGGGAATATCTGCAGAAATAGGGCTAAACAACTAATAATTGTCAGAAGACTCAATTCAACAGAAGCAGTGAAGAATGCAACTTATGCAATATAACAATGTTAGCAATATTTTAAATGTCAAAAGTCTTCTCTTTAATTGGCAATAATGTTACTAATGAACCATAAGAACAAGTAGCAGCTGCTGTAAATTATGTGAATAAAAAATAAGCAAGTCACTGAATAGGCAATAAATTGATGTGAAGCTGCCTTGTATTTGTGGATTCCTAATGACTTTCTCCTCCACAATTTACAGTCTTATTTATGAAAATAAAGAGGAATGCAAATTATCACACTATAAGAAGTCCCACAATTTCAAAATGAAGGAAGTACTAGATCTCATTGTCTTTTCTGATGCACAGCTGCCCACATCATTTGGAATATCAAGTATCCCAGAAAGAGGCTTTCTGAATGTACTTTAACAGCGCTTTCAAATTCCATTGTTGCAAGCATAAGAATCTATGGGTGTAGCCAGACAAGCTGGGTGGGACTGATCCCCTGCACGCCCCAGGATGGGCAATCGCAGTTGCTATACTATGGGGATAGTGCAGAAAGCAGGGCATATGACGCATCCCCATGGGGAAACCAGCCAGGCAACTGTTGGCCACATGTGGGCGCCTGGCCCTGCCTCACCCATCCTTTCCAGCTGTGATGTGGCTGCATGGGAACAGCGACAGTGCCCGCTGCTCAAAGTCCTTTGGTGGACCTCTTTGCAGGATGGGGCAGACGGTGACAGGGCCAAGTGGCAGCGAGGTACTGCAATTTGGGCAGTCTTACCTCATTTAGGGCAAGGCTATTATGCCCTGCATTCCTGGACTTTTTCAGATGATGCAGGGCGTAGCAACCAGTTGCCAGCCCTGCAGTGGGGTGAATAATTGGCAGCCGCTGGGCACGAACCACTGCATCGCGTGGCAACAGTGCACAAATTTATTTATTAATTAAAATATTTAGATCCCGCCTCTTCTGCTCCCAGCAGCTTGAGACAGCTAACAATAAAAACACAGAATACAAAAATACACCAGTAAAAATAGATTAACACACTGCATTAAAATTCAACTAAAACCGGGGGGAATAACTAGCCCCTACCACCCTAACCCATCCCACCCACTCACCCATCACCCTCACCAAATGCCTGGCAGAACAGCATCTTCATCGAAAGGAAGGGAGGTCTGGAGCCAACTGGGTGTCCACTGGGAGGGACTTCCATAGCCTAAGTCTGGCCAACGAGAACACCCTCTCCGAAGTTTCTCCCCTAGAATACCCGGGGGACCTCCAAGAAGGTGTCCCCAGCCAACAGCAGGGTCCACTCCAGGGCCCAGGAAATGAGGCGGTCCCGCAGGTAGGCAGGGCCCAAGCCCTTTAGGGCTTTATAGGTCAAAACCAACACCTTATTTATTTAACAAATTTTGTTACCCCGCCCCTCCTGCTCTAGGCAGCTCGGGGCGGTTTACACACATAAAATCAACATAACAAGATTAAAACATCATAATAAAAGAGAAGGCAAAAACCAAATAAATAGATCTCTCTCCCCCCTCCCTAACCCACAAACCCTCACTCTAAACCCCATCTCCCTCGCCAAACGCCTGGTAGAAGATCCAGGTCTTAGATTGTAAGCTCTCGGGCAGGGAGCGCGCACACGTATCTTATTTTTTTTGTAAAGCACCAGGTACATCGCTGGCGCTATATAAATGTTAATAAATAATAATAATAATATGCTGGAAGGAGGGAAGTCTGAGGTAATCCAGGCCTCCACCAGGAGGGAATTCCACAGCTGAGGTGCAGCCACCAAGAACGCCCTCTCCATTGTCCCCAGGCCACATGGGGGATCTCAAGGAGGGCACTCCTGGATGACCGCAGGGGTCGCTCCAGACAACGGATAGTGAGGCGATCCTCTAAGTAAGTCGGGTCAAGGCCATATAGGGCTTTATAGGTTAACACCAACACCTTGAATCAGGCCCAGAAGACTATAGGCAAGCAGCACAGAGCCTGGAGCACCAGTGTAATGTGCTCATGGCAGCCTGACCCTGTAAGGAGACGGGCCGCTGCAATTTGCACTAGCTACACCTTCTGGACCATCACCATGGGTAGCCACACATAGAGCGCATTCCAATAGTCCAATCTCGAGGTAATCAAAGCATGGATGATAGTAGCCAGGTCGAAGCCTGAGATATGTGGTAGAAATCACTGCACCAGATGCAGTTAGCGGAATGTGCTCCTTGCCACAGCATCCACCTGGACATCCAGGCGGAGCCGGGTATCAAGGAGCACGCCCAGACTGCGAACCTAGGAAACCAATGGGGGATGAACCCCATTAACAACAGGGGACATCACACCCATTGTCTTACCCACTAGCATCACCTCAGTCTTGTTGGGATTGTTTCAGTCGGCTTGCCCTCATCCAGTCCCCCACAGCCACCAAGCATCGGGTAAGCACCGAGGCTGCAGGGTCTGGGTCAGATGAAAACGAGGAGGTAGAGCTGGGTGTCATCAGCATATTGATAACACCAAACAACATCAGACCTTCTCATGACCTTGCCCAGCAGCTGCATGTACATGTTGAACAGGAGAGGGGACAAAATAGAACCTTGTGGGACCCCACACAAAAGGTCCCAGGGAGACAAAGAACAATCCCCGAGCACCACCCGCTACACCTTCCAGCCCGCTAAGTTTTTCCAGTCAGAAATGAGCAGAGCCAGTCAAGGACAACTCCACCCACCCCGGCCTGGTTCCGCAGGTGAGTCACCAATATCTCATAGTCAACGGTATCAAAAGCAGCCGACAGATCTAATAGAATCAGCAGGGTCGATCGATCAGGATCCAACTCTTGTTGGAGGTCGTCAACCAAAGCCACAAGCACAGCCTTAGTATCAAAACCCAGACAAAAGCAGACTGCAGGGGATCCAGGAAACTGATGCCAGTCAGATGCTACTGCAACTGCTGAATCACAACCTGTTCAATAATATTCCCTAAAAACGGAAGATTAGAGACAGGCCAATAACTGGCAAGGGCATCAATGCTAAGCGATGGTTTCTTGAACAGAGGTTGCACCACCACCTCGAGGCAGCTTGGCACTCTGGCCCCCTGAAGGGAGGCATTTACCACCCACGCCAGCAATGGTCCTAATGTCTCTGGCTGGCCTTAACTAGCCAGGACGGGCACGGATCCCGTTTTCAAAAAGTGGCTTCGACATTCCCAAGAGCATCCTCTGCACCAGAGTCTGACACCCACTGAAACTGATCCTATGAAACCAGACAAGGCGGGGCTTCCACAGCCTCTGGTTCTCCCATTGTATAAAGTGCATTGTTGAAGTCACGGTGAATCTGGGCAATTTTACCCATTCAATAGTCAAACAAATCACAGCGGGCATCTGATGGTTCAGGTTCCAGGTGGAGGGTGGCCGGACTGACCAGCCCTCTCACCACCCGGAAAAGCTCCGCTGGATGAGACTTGGCAGATGCTATAAGGATAGCAAAGAATTCCTTCTTTGCTGTCCGCATAGCCATGGCATAGGGTAAACCGGCTCTATGTTGCAATCAGTCAGATTCAATATGAGATTGGTGCCACCGTCACTCAAACCATCACCCCTCCTGCTTCAGCAGACCCAGGTCCTTCATAAACCAGGGAAGCCTGTGGTGTCAATGCTGGGGAAGAGGATGCCTGGAAGTAGTCTGACCAATGGCCTCAGTCAACAAGGTGGTCCGCAAGGTAACGAGGTCATCAAGTGGATGGTCATCAAGATCGGAAGGGAATTTCCCAAGGGCATTATGGAACCTCTCGGATTCCATCAGTCTCCGGGGCCAGACCAACCAAATTGGTTCCACATCTCTCTGGGGACAGACATGTGCCAGGAGACAAGTCTGCAAAAGGTAATGATCCACCCATGACAAGGACTCAGCCAACACCTCTCCCACTAACGGATCCCCTGCCTCAAGGCCTGTGCCAAAAATCAGATCCAAGGTATGTCCCCCATCATGGTTCGGTCTGGTAAATACTTGAGACCGGTCCATGAACTCCCACGCTGCCCCACCAAAACTGGCGTCGGTGTGAATATTGAAGTCCCCCAAGACCAATGTCTTTGAGGACTGCAATACTACCTCTGACACCAGCTCCATCAGAGCGTGTAGGGATGCTGCTGTACAGGTAGGTGCACGGTATAACAGCAGCACCCCTAATTTGTCTCCTGCCACATCGACCACAAGATGGAGACCCTCACTGACTGACCACGAATCCCTAAAAACAATGGCTACACCGCCCCCCACCCCCCGTTCCTCTAGCCGTGCCTTATGCTACACGGAGTACCCGGCCAGAACAAGATCAGCCAATAAAGGCCCCGACTCCGTGTCCAACCAGGTCTCCGTGATACATGCGAGGCCGCATGGTCCAGGATCAATTCCTGGACAGTTGTAACTTTATTGACCACCGACCTCGCGTTCAACAGCATCAGCTTCAAGCCAGCACATCACTCCCCAAATCATGAACCACCACCTGTGTGGAGGGAAGTGAGTGGGACATAAAAGAAGCATCTGTCCTGTCTCACAGATCAAACATTTCCTCCACCCCATCACAACCCCAATGGCCACAGACCTCCCCACCCCTGGCTGCCCCCACCCAGATGGTGGGGAAGATCCCCACCCTACCTCACTCCCCGCTCTCACTAGGTGGCATAAAAAAAACCCTTCCCTTTGGTCATGATTCCCCCTCACACCAGGAAGACCCCACCCCCACCCCTAACCCAGTCCCTCCCTTCAGCACTCACACTGGGGTAGAGAAAACCGCCCCCCCAACACGTATTCTCCCCTCACCAATCCCCCCCAGTAATTACTCCAAGTGCTGCCATCCACTGTACTCAACTCACTCCCCTCCCACAACCAGGGGCCTCAGTAGCCCCCTTTGCCTCAGAACACACAATCCTCCCTCATGCCACTACAGTCCTGACTGAAGGGCCATACCAAAGGGCCCTTTGGCCATGGCTCTTAAGCATGCTGCCTGTGGCGCACACCTGTGGCACATCCAAGCAGCAGGCTGCTTATGGCCCCCTCACAGCTGGGTAGCCATGCCCCACAGTGAAGCATTGGCCCCGCACCCACTCCCAAAGAGGAGGGAGGAAAAACAGCCTTCAGGGTCAGGCAGCTGGCACCTTTTGGGGAGGGGGCGAGTCAGGAAAAAGCTCCCAGCCCCCTCAAGTCCAACAGCCAGGGGAAGCAGCAGTGGCAAAAGCAGCAAACAGGGATTGTGCACAGTCGAGTGGCAGGCTGCTTATGGCCCCCTCCAAATTGGGGTAAGGCTGCCCAAATCGCAGTGCTGTCTCTTGTGGCTCTAACAAGGAATGCCTGCGTTGCCTCTCCTCTCCTCTGTGATTTTGATCATTTTTAAACTGGAAACGATCAGTGAGCAAGACCTTCTTCGAGCTGTGTCTGGACTGTCATATTAAACACTGACGTAACTCACCTGTTAAGAATCCCACCATCATGTGTCATGTCAGCTGCTGCTCATGCTTTTCTCAGTAAACGCCACCAACACTCCTTAAGCATTCTCTTGGAGACCCAGTACCTGCCTGTGAATTTCCAGGTGAATTCTTGTCTGTCTTCTTTTTTTTAAACTAGCCCCAATCAAGGCTGAAGTCCTTGAGTCAAAATGAGAGGCGCTGCTAACATATTATCCATAAGATATCCTTATAATCACTTTCAACCCTTGGAGACAAGGTGGTTGGAATGAAGTCTTTTATTGGACCAACTACTGTTTGTGAAAATGAGCAAGCTTTCAGGCCACACAGGGCCCTTCCTCAGGCATGTAGGATAGCCAGTTAGAAATATATAAACTGAACAAGTTTGGCACAGGTATATAAGGAGGCAGGAATGGGTGGGAGTAGATAAGACAAGGGATGTTTTTAAATGAGCGCCACTGCGGTGGATGGTGTCCATGATTGGTACGGGGGTAGGGGGAGCAGGTGTGTGGGCACAATGCATAGGGGAGTGTCACACGAGCGCACACGTACCCAAATTCAGACGAGTGTTCCCTACGTTGACAGTGAATGTACATGTGTGGGGGTGTCTCGTCTACCACCACCCAAGGTAGCTGGTGAGTGGGGGTTATCCACTCTCACCCATTCTTGCCTCCTTATATACATGTGCCAAATTTGCTCAGTTTATATATTTCTAACTAGCTACGCTACATGCCTGAGGAAGGGCCCCGATTGACCCAAAAGCTTGCACATTCTCACCAACAGCAGTTGGTCCAGTAAAAGATATCATTCAAACCTTTGTCTCCATTCTCTGTCACTTAGGGCCAACACGGCAACCACACAATCCCTCTGGATTCCAACCCCGGGTCATAAAGCGGTATTGGCCCAATCTTCTTTTCACTGAAGGCTAATGGAAAAACTCCCCTTAATTTCAGTGGGAGATGGGTTGGATCCTATACATTTCCTTTTCTTTTAAGGTAGGTTGTATGCATTAAATACTATTTGGGTGTTTGAGGAGTGAGCGAGCTGAGGCTTACTGGGACGGGAAAGAGGAAGAAGAGATGCAGTTGAATTTTTACTTTTTATAGTGCTGGATCCTGTGAATATGAAAAGCTTTTTATTATGTTTGCAAGACTGAGGGGATTGCATATACAGCAAGTTTTCCTTTTAATATACATCACCCAGATCAGGGGGAAAGTGCTTAACAGATCTAGTAAACAGATCATAAATAAAATGGTTGTTATGCATTTCCCTCAAGCTCATCAAGTTTGCTGCTTGGTAAATTCCAAATGGTTCTTACATTTGCATAAACTCTTACTTAAATGTAGAAGTTTGATGTACAACCAACTTATCTCATTTCTTTCATTTGTAAATAAATATTCTAGCGTAAATTGTATCTGTGATATAATAGACAGATTGGTACATCCAAAATCTGTCCTGCAGTGAAAGGTAATTACCACCTTTCACAATGGAGGGTCCAGCATATCAATTAAAGGTTTTCATGATCAGCTAGCTAAAAAACGTATGAAGCTTCACAAATAACCTGCCCAATGGAATCCAGCAAAAATGACATTAAATCACTACGAAAGAGGATTACAGCAATCATATCTTATCACAAAAATTTATTATTAAAATGGAGTTATTTTTACATATTTAAAATATTTCATATCCAAATTGCAGAATATTTAAGAAAACAATTATATGCAAACACGTGCATAAAAATGTGCAGAATCATAATGGGGCAATATACACCATGATCTAAAATGTAGATCAGGACACTAGAATACTCGAGTTTTCCACAGGCTAGTTTTCTAGGTGTCACTGATATTTTAACAGTTATAATGAATGTCGTATCTGATCTTGTATAAAGAGCACTTCTTTGGTTGGCAGAAATGGCACTGAAGAGGAAGATCAATCAATCAAAAATCCTTGTACATATTCAAGGCTTATCTTCAGAATCTTCTTCCAAGTTAAGTTCTGTTGTTTGAGATGTCAGGAAGGACTCCCACGTAGCAAGGCACTTAAATAAAACAGATATTATATGAACATAGTATATGGATTTTCTAAAAACTGGTAACCAAGGATATATAAACATCTTACCACAGACATTTTCTACTAGAATTTCACAGCAAGTGATTACAATGGCTTTTTAGACAGGCTAATGATAAGCAAAACGGTAGCCAATTTGCTGAGCTAACAATTCCATTGAAATCTTCAGATACACAGTGAAAGCATCACAAGTGGAACATAGGATAAAGGAGGACACCATAAGTGTCCCCAATAATCGATTATTTTCCTCTACTTATTAAAAAGGTATCTGATTTATGTCTTGCCAACCATGATGAAATTTGACATAGGAAATTGAAATTTCAGTTCTGAGATATTCAAACAATACCCATTTTCTTTATGATTTTGGATAAGATTTCATGTTTACTTAGAGAGAAAAAAAATCAGACTTGAAATTTTAATTTTGTTTTCATCATGGCAATGTCAAAACAATCTAGACACTTACAAAATTAACTGTCTAGACATACTGTGCTACTGGCTTAAGCAGGCAAGAGGCCGGACTAAGGGTGAAAACAGACATGACGCTAACCACCCTTTAACCACCCTTGGTGGTTATTTATGCATTTTGCAGGGCTGCATAGGGCACCAATACAGCCCTGCAACATGCATAAATAACCACCAAGGGTGGTTAAAGGGTGGTTAGCGTCATGTCTGTTTTCACCCTAAATCTCTTTGGCTCAGTGATCAACATGGAAATTCATATGTTGACAATTTTCATACTTAAAACATCTTTAATTCCATAATAGGGAATGAAATTTTGATTGCACCATTTGAAAATGCGTTTTTCACTGAAACTTCCATTTTGCAATGAAATTTCAAACCAACCTATTCAAATTTCAGAAATGCAATACTAAAGTAAAGACAGTAGTTTAGCAGATTCTAGAGAATATTACATTTTTTTGTTATGTGCCTAGAAAGCAAAAGAACTCTGCAGCACTTAAGAGAGGAAAGGGATCAGGGAAGGGGAATATTTTTATTTTTTCAGAACTGAACTCATACTTCGCTGTTGAGAAAAGCAGCTCTCTCACAATTTCCCAAACTGCTTGGTTTTCTTTAATTTTTGTTCTGTGCTCTTTTAAAGATACTAGCACTGTACATATTAACTATGCAACTCATCACATTATTTTTTCCTTCAAAACAATCAAATTACAGCTTAATGTAGAAGTTTACATTTTTTTCTGCCCCTCAACTAGCCTATGCAATCACTAGTAAGTCTATAAGTAAAGCAACATGAGTACCCCATTCACGTCAGTTCCTACGCAGAGCTTCAATTTTCCCAGTTTTGCTAACAAAAGTAATTAAGAAGGTGAAGACCATTTATGGTTGCTGGTGTGTTACACTGGCTTGGGCACTAATTGTTCTACAACAAAGCTTTGAAGAATGCATGCTTTCATGAAAGTTTAGTTCTTGCCCACAACATACGCTAGCACTGGAAATTACTTTAATAATTAAAAACAAATCTTAATTACTACTACTTATTAATTATTATTATTATTATAAACATTTATATAATGCCAGCAGTGTGACCTGGTGCTGTACAGAACATAGAAATAGGCGCGGTCCCTGCCTGTGGCTTACAATGTAAAAGACAAGGAGGGGGAGACAGGGAGAGGGGACAGTGGGAGAGACAGGGGAGAAGACCAACAAACAACAAACATTCAAGCAAATGCGAAGTTTCAGGCGCGTGTGCTTGGCTTGGTTACAATCAGGTTGGTTGCAGCAGTCTGCAGAGGAGGGCAGACAGTAGGTATATGGGAATGACTAGCAGGCATTGGGAAAGGCGGCGAGGAAAAAGTGGGTCTTGAGGAGGGATTTGAAGAAGCGGAGGGAGGGGGCAAGGCGGACGTGGGTAGGGAGGGAGTTCCAGGCATGGG
>QEPC01007591.1:1492176-1517328 GCA_003113815.1 Sphenodon punctatus
GAGGCAAAGGGAAGGAGGGAGACTGGTCGGTAACTAGAGGGGTCAGATGGGTCCAGGGTGGGCTTTTTGAGGATGGGGGAGACAGTGGCATGCTTGAAAGCAGAGGGGAAGGAGCCTGTGGAAAGGGAGAGATTGATGACATGTAGAAGTGGGGGGGCGACAGTGGGAACAATAGAGGTCAGGAGGCGGGAGGGGATCGGGTCAAGGGGGCTTTACATATGTCTTTTACAGGAGAATCTGGAAAACTTATGCTTCTTAAATGTAAGACACTTTTTTCCTATTGGTTACATTTTATAAGAGAAGAGCATTGAAGATTCAGCCATGAAATGGATGAATTTATTACCAAGAATGAAATCTTGTTATTGTCAAGAGTACCAGAGTCCATAATTTTCGGTTTAATTCTTAGATAAGTGTCCAAGTCTTGGCATTCCTGGATTTTGGTATACAAGTGGTCAATACAATAAGATTGCATGTGAGAGTTAACTTCTCTGTAGAGAATCTTAAAGAACAGGTAGTCAGGAAAGAGGATGAATCCATGGCAACGTAAGGAAGTGAATGGACCACTGCCACGTTTGTTATCGGGCCCCCAAATGTTCACCTGGACTGACCCTAGGTGTGTTGGTGGCTTTCTTTGCTGCTGCTATATCATTTGCGAAGTCTTCTCCGGTGGAGCTTTTCCAGGTGGTGAGGCCTGCTTAAGCCGGCCTGTCTCCGCCAGGAACTGGAGTAATCTAACGCCTGCAATGACATTTTTATTAGTTACTTTGCAGACAAAAATCGCTTGTATTCACCATGACTTTGGCACAATTGGTTCTCTGGCAGAGTCAGAGTTTAGGGCTGTGGAGGTGCAGCCTTGTCCTTTTTATTTGGATCAATTTCAGTCGCTATTACCCATCGACGGAGGAGGATGTGCTTGGTGCGGCGTGGGCCAACAGTTGTGAATTAGATCTATACCAGCCCTGGTTGATGAAAGCCAGCAGTGAGACATTAGGGCTGTTGCTGGCTGAGGCTGTCAATACCTCCCTTTGGGCGAGGAGTGTGTCAGACTTCCTTAAGAGGTTGATTTTCCAGTCTCTGCTCAAGAACTATCCTTGGATGTTGACTCCCCTGTCAGCTATCTGTTGGTCTCTAACCTTCCCTTTCTAGGAAAGGTTATTGAGTGAGTGGTTGCACATCAGCTCCGGGCCCATCTGGATACTATCGGATTCCTGGACCCCTTTCAGTCTTGATTTCTTTCTGGATATGGCACAGAGACTGCACTTGTGGCCTTGGTCAATGATCTATGCTTGGAGATTGACAGGGGGATTTCCACCCTGTTGATCCTATTAGTTCTACCAGTGGCTTTTGACACTGTTGGTCACAAAGCAGCCCCAGGCTGCTTTTGCAGGAGGGGCGGGGTATAAAGCTATTTTTATTTTATTTTATTTTTTTATTTTATAAAGTGTTGTTAACTGGATTGTGGGACCTGGTGGAGGTGTGTGGGACCATTTGAGAGGTTCCACTCCTTCCTGTCGGGGAGGTCTCAGTGGGTGGTGATGGGCGAATGCTCGTCGTTGCCTTGTGATTCTCCCTGTGGGGTCCCCGCAGGGTTCCACTTGTCCCCTATCTTCTTCAATGTGTCTATGAAGCTGCTGGGTGAGATCATTCAGAGGTCTGAAGTGATGTGTCATCTGTATGCTGAGGACACCCAGTTATACCTCTCTTTTTCATCTGACCCAGGTACTGCAGTCTCTGTGCTTACCCGTTGCCTGGCTGCTGTGGGGGACTGGATGAAGGAGAGTCACCCGAGGTTGAATCCTGATAAAACTGGAGTGATGATGGTTGCCCGGCCTTGTGATTTGGGGGGGGAGGGGGGGAAGAAGAGGAGGGAATTGGGACCCTTTTTATTGATGGGGTCCAGCCCCCCTTGGTCACTCAGATTTGCAACCTTGGAGTGCTCCTGGATCCATTGCTGCACTCAAAATTTCAGGTGGCGGTGGTGTACAGGAGTGTTTTTCACCAACTTCAGCTGGTGAGAAGGCTGCAACTTTTTTTCTTATTTGGATCTGGTAACCATCATCCATGCCTTCATTACCTCAAGGCTAGACTACTGCAATGTACTCTACTGCCCTTGAAGACTGTTTGGATGCTGAAGCCCAGCTCCTTATGGGGATGAGTTGCTGGGGGCACATAAGACTGGTGCTCCAGATTCTGCTCTGCTTGCCTATTGTCTTCTGGGCACAATTTATGGTGCTGGTTTAAGTGAAAAGGCCCACGAATATTTTTAAACCAAAAAATCTATCCAAAACATTTTCAAATCCAAAAGCCTCCAACCAAACAAAAACCAAGTAAAAAAAACTACACACAAAGAACAAAAACCTCCAGCAAAAAATAGAAAAATCCAACCAAAAATCAAAAAGCATGGAAATCGGAGATTAAGGCTCCCAAGACAACTACCACATCATGTACTCTACTGTTAACTTTTTACACCACATAAAAAATACGCATAAATCCTTTCAGTACTCGCCTTAACTAGTGTGCCATGTGAGCGTTGTTAAGTAACAAACTAGCCACAATCCAAAAAGATGTATGTGATCAAGAAGGCATAAAACTCCTTCTCTGTCTGTGCATCATTCAGCTATGGAATGAGAGGTAATCCGGAACATATAGAAAAAATGTGGTATTTTATGAAAAGAGTAATTGCAGAAACAACAACATTTTTACACCTGGGAAATATCACCATCCTCCTTTCTCTGCTTTTGTTGTGCACAAAATACCAATAGCATTGTGGTGTTTCTTTCGGCATTTGAATTGACATGGCCCACTAACCGTTATGGCGGGGCGCAGTAATAGAGAGACTCTAACTCATACATTTATGAAAATCAAAGGAAAACATATTGAGAGAATGTAAGAAGTTTACAGGTGCAGCAGCCAAATACACAAGATCTTAAGAAAAACAAATGTGTTGCTGGCTACTATAGAACTGATCCATGAATTTATAGTAGGTGAGAACTTATGACATCTCTCCCACTAACAGAAGCTCCTCCAGAGTTCATCCTACTACTCTTAATTGTTTTCTGCTTACACACTGCCTGGTTTTTGCTACTTCTGCTGCATGTTATTATGCCTCCTTGCTAAAGAGATCATACATCTAAGTTCTGAATTGCCACAGGGAGAGGGGAATGAGACTATTTGATAGGATTTACATCATCCTCTGTTTCCATGCTGAACAACTAGTTTAGGGAATAGTTACTTTGAGATGATGAAAGAATAGGTAACAAAATTTTGAATAAAAGAAGACCAGAGAACAGATTGCTAAAATGAGACATGATCTGCAGAGGTTGCTAATTGACCTCTAGATGGAATAAAGCTGCTTTTGAATTTGACCTACTGTAATTAGCGCTAAAATGTCCCTTTTTCTGGTGGGGTACAAAAACAACTGAAATTACTGGAGACGATCATGTTGGAATAAACACAGGCATGAACTGTCTAAGGCCACGTTTCGCTGAACTGCTAATTCGATGGGCCTTTTGTTTTACTCCTAAAGCATTCATGTGAATAGAGCACTAAACTGACGTTATTCAGGAGTGAGAAATATGTACTCCTGAAAAATCCATTGTGTGTCTTTCAAAATAACTGTTCTTGTGAACAATTATTGTGGGTGGTGGGGGTGGTGGAGGGAAGGGCAACAATAGGTCAGTGATCATCAGGGTTCCTGGTTTTCAAGTTAGTGTGGAACACCAGAGACAAACAAGGAATTCCTGTTTTCCTAGAAAAAAACCCCATGGAATTCCAGGTTTTTCTGAGAAATTTCTGCCTCCAAAAACTCACTGATAGCAGTGGAAGTTTAAAGGAGGAGGAAGCTCTGTGGAGTTTCTGGTGTGCACCTGTGTCCGAGAAAGGAGAATTGGTAACCTACCTTCGGTGAATTCCTTTCTTTCATACGCTCTGCATACGCCTCCTGCTGGGTAGTTCTACTGTTGACCGCTAGGAGGCAGATGATACATTTTTTCCCTCACTGCGCCTGCGTCATCGGAGCTACCCGGCTCTCGCCAGTCCTTTCCCAAGCCGAAAGATCTATCCTCCATCTCCGGATGAAAGCTAGAAACAACAGTTGTGAGGACAGGGACAACTTCCCTCGCTCCCCAAAGAGTAACACACAAAACTATATACTAAACTGCCTACTATAACTGTTAACCAAACTGTGGTACTGGTCCCATGCTCCCTGCTTTCCTAACCATGCTGTTTGGCAGGGAGGGTCGGAGGAGTATGCAGAGCGTATGAGAGAAATAAATTCACCGAAGGTAGGTTACCAATTCTCCTTTCTCCTCATACCTCTGCATCCTACTCCTGCTGGGACGTACCCAAGTATCATGACAAACCTCAGGGGTGGGAGCCAACAGCATTGGGAGTGTCCAGTACCGTCTGCAGCACCCTTCTGCCAAAGGCAGCCTCCGCTGACTGAAAAACATTAATTTTATAATGCCTAACGAAGGTATGAATTGATGCCCACATGGCAGCCCTGCAGATCTCCTTGTAAGAGGCTCTTGCCTTAAAGGCGTATGACGTAGCTGCGCTGCACATGGAATGGGCCCAAATTTGAAGGGGAGGAACCCTACCCCTTGCCTTGTATGCCTATGATACCCTGTTTTGTCCATTTGGAGACCAGGGTCTTTGTAGTCTTACACCCCTGATACCCTGGCCTGATATTCACAAAAAGTGCAGTAGACTGCCTGAACGCCCTAGTCCTTGCCAGACAGACTTTTAGTGCTCGCCGGACATCCAGCGTGTGCAAGGCCTTTTCCTTTGGATGCACTGGCCTGGGATAAAAAGAAGGCAATACAAGCTCCTGAGATCTATGAAATAAGGTATTAATCTTTGGTAAAAAAGCCTGATCCAGTCAAAGTAACTGAATCCCACCAGAAGGTGCAAAAGTTGTCCTCCATGGAGAGCGCCCCTAACTCGGAGATGCGTCTCGCTGATGTCACTGCAACAAAAAAAATTACTTTTAGCGTCATAAAATATAAGGACACATGTCTAAAAGGCTCAAAGGGGGATCTGGTAAGGGCCTCCAGGATCAAGTTAAGGTCCCAAGAGGGGACTCTATGTACTACCGGGGGAAAGAGATAATTCTGGCTGCTCATAGAAATCTCCTAACGTTCTTGTGGGAGGAGACCACCTTATTTGACACTGCCCTGAGGACTGAGTCTATGGCAGCTGCCTGCCTAGCCAGCATGTTAGCCTTGAGCCCTTTATCATGGTCCTGATGGAGAATCTCCAGAACCTGTGAAACCCCTGCTTTGGTAGGGTCCTGACCCTGCTGGAGAGACCACGTAGCAAACGTTTTCCACGTGGCCCGATAGCTCCTTCTAGTGGCAGCCCTCCTGGAGAGCTGGATCATGGCCAGAACTGCATCTGAGTAGCCTCTTGCCCTTAGCGCTGCACGTTCAAGCTCCATACTGTCAGCTGTAATGTCTGTATCTCTGTGCAACATACTGGACCCTGGGTGAGTAACGTTGGTATGAGGGGTAGTTTGTGGTACTGTGCGTGGCTGAGATCTATCAGTTCAAAGAACCACAGTCTCCTGGGTCACCACAGTGTTATCAGAAGCAGGCATGCCTGCTCCCTGATTGCTTTGGCTATTGGTCTTTGAATTAGTGGAAATGGAGGGAAGGCATATAGGAGGCCCCTGGGCCAGGGATGGTTTAGCGCATCGATTCCTTCTGCCTCTCTGCATCGTGAGTGCGCCATGAAGCGAGGTACCTGGGCATTCTCCTTCACTGCGAACAGATCTATCTGCGGGAGGTCGAACCAGGTTACTAACTGGTGAAATACGGACCTGTCCAGCACCCATTCGTGTGGGTCCAAGGTCTGCTGACTCAGCCAGTCGGCCTGCGTGTTGTCCTGGCCTCTGATGTGTAGGGCCTTCAAAGATGGCAGGTGTGACTGGGCCCATGAAAAGAGCTTGACTGCCTCCCGGTGTAACCATCGATCTTGACCCCTCCCTCCCCCCGGTGGTTGATATAGGCCTTTGCTGTCACATTGTCCGTGTATGCCAGGAGGTGACGAGGAGAACGTCGCATACAGATTCTGTAGTGCGAGGCAGAAGGCCTTCAGCTCGAGAAGACTGATCTTCCTGCCTGCCTCTCTCTGTGACCAGAGTCTCTGGGCCGAATGGTGCCCTGCGTGCTCCACCCCGCAACCCTGGAGGCTAGCATCCGTTGTCAACACTGATCTTGCTGGTTCCATAAGTGGCACTCCTTCCTGGAATGTTTCTGGCTTTAACCACCAGGACATCGAGCCTTTTAGCTTTCGTGGAATGGGAACCCATGGATTGAACCTGAGCGTGAGCTCCCTTTGGAAACCCCTTAGTTGCCTCTGTAAGGGACGCAGGCAGAATCGGCCCCATGTCACTTGCCCAATGCAAGAGATCAGTAACCCCAGCAGCCTTGCTAGCTGTTTGTGGCTCATGCGGTCGCGGAGTCTCAGTAGCCGAACTAACATCTGTATCTTGGTCTGTCGCTCTGGTGGCACGAACGCGAGATCGGAGGTGGTATCTATCAGTATCCCCAGATGCTCCAACCTGTGACTTGGGGTGAGGTGACTCTTCTCCTTGTTTATCATGAAGCCGTGTCTCTCTAGGTACTGGATGATCTTGCTCAGGTGCGCCTCTACCTTCCTGGGGGAGTTGACCCGAATCAGGAGGTCGTCTAGATAGGCATATATGTGGATCCCCTCGCTGTGAAGGATAGATGAGCAGAACCAAGATCTTTGTGAAGGTCCTGGGAGCTGACGCCAATCCAAAAGGCAGGGCCCTGAACTGCCAGTGCTCCCCATTGTAGGCAAACCTGAGCCATTTCCTGTGCGGGGCCCAAATCGGTACGTGTAGGTAGGCTTCTCTGAGGTCCAGAGACGCCATCCAATTGTTCTTCTGCAGGCTCTGACATACTGACACTGCTGCTTCCATTTTGAATCTGTGTTTTTTCACGTACCTGTTGAGGGCCTTGAGATCTAGCATGGCCCTCCATTTTCCCAGCTTCTTGGAAACTAGTAACAGAATGGAATAGATGCCTGAGAAACGCTCTTGCACTGGGACCCTTTCTATTGCCTGTATCTCTGTGAGTTTTTGAATCTCGGCTGACCCGGTCCTGTGCTTCAGTCTGTCTCTGGACGCTGGGGAAGCAATTAATCTTTGTCTTGGGGGGCCCTCCAGCTCTGTGATAACCCTTTGTTATGCAGGAGAGAACCCAAGAGTCTGTAACGGACTCCTCCCACGCTGTCTGGAAACGCTGTAGCCTGCCCCCTACCTCTGAAGAGGCATAGTCAGGCATCTTGTTTTGTTTGGGTGGGGCCAAACCCTCTTGGCTTTCGCCTATCGAACCTCCCAGATCTGAATCCGCTTCCTCAAAAGGAAAAGTTATTAGCATAGCCCCTGGGACCCTGGTTGTGACCCCTCCTGGAGGAAGCTCCGAATCCTCTAAACCTGAATGCATGGCCCTGAAAAAAACCCCTTTTTGGTGCCACCTGCTGAAGTCTCTTAGGCTTGTCCTTAACATTTGCCTCCTCAAGTACCTTCTCGAGGCATACCCCGAAGAGCTTGGACCCTTTGTAAGGAGGAGATTCTTAGCTGTTGTATCTCCCTGCCAAGAGCGCAGCCATACCCTGTGCCTGGCTGCTATACTATTGGTCATAGATCTGGCTGACAAGGTTAGGGCATCTGTTGTCGCATCTGCTAGGAAGGCAGTAGCCATGCAAATGTGGGAGGATAGTTTTTGCGATTTTCTTTCTGACAGTTCGCAGTCTTGGGCCTCCTGCATCCACGCAAGGAAAGCCCTGGAAACGTATGAGGCCACAATATTGATTTTAAGAGATGCTCCCGTGGAATCAACTGCCCTCCTAAGGGCGGAGTCTATTCCTTGGTTTGTCGGGTCCCGGGAGTGGCAATCCCCCTCAGTGGGAAAGACTGTCTGCTGGGTCAGAGAAGCCGCCGCAGCATCTATTTGGGGGCTTTTGAACAGTGGTTCCTTCCTCCTGGAGAAGGAGTAAAGGGAGTCCTGTGTCCTGTTCATCTTATAGGCCTTGTCGGGGTGCTTCCATTCCTCGAGCACTATTCTCTCAAAGACTTTATCTAGGGGCAGACCCTGATCCCTGCCATGTACTGTAGGGATATAATCTCTAGTTCCCTCATCTTGTGAGTCGGAAGAGTTCTCCTTAGAGGGCCTTTCCCTGAGCTGAAGAGTTTTAATCACATGCCCCAGCAGCTCTTCTTTACAATGTGTATGGAACTGCCTCTCTGTCTTTAGGGTCTGCAGTGGACTCCGCACATTCCCCTTCCTCTATGTCAGAACTCTCCTGAGAGGAAGCGGAGTCTGAGTTTGAATATGCCAGCAGCCAGGCTTTAAAGCCCTGACTGCTCTTCCCAAGCTGATCTTCCTCCTCAGAGCCCTGAGGGGACTGCAGAATCTGGGCTCTGGCTCCCCCTGGTGGAGCTTTTCCCTTTTTTGTTGCCACCCTGGGCTTTCCCGCCCTCTGTAACTTTCTGGCGGGCCTGTCAGCGGGGGGACCCCTCTTTCTTTTACCGCTCACCTTGGCCTGGGAGAGCTCCCTCAAGGATGCCATTATCTCCCTCATTGTTTGGGCTATTGAGGAGAGGGAAGGTACCTGTGAGTCCTGGCTCCCTCCTTCCGTTTCCACCGCCTCCAACCTGCCAGCGGGGGTGATGGGGGGGGGGGGGACGAGTGCTTGCTGGCTGCGTTCATTCTAATTTGTTTTAGAGCTGCCCGAGGCAATTTCTGTTCGGACAGGGCCAAGCCGCACTGACCCGGACCGTAGGCGGGGGGAGCGCCGAAGATCAAATATTCCCCGCTAAGCGGGAGAAGAGCGGCCTCCCCTGCTCCCAAGGTGTAATTCAAGGGAGCCGGCGGGGAAGGCCTGGCCTAGCGATCCTGAGACCGCGTCTGGGATCACTGTCCCCTGAGTGCCCCACCGATTCTTTTTCTTCCTCTTTTTTTTTTNTTTTTTTTTTTTTTTTTTTTAGTGTTCTTTTTCTATTTTAGGGTCCTGAGGATCCTGAAGGCATGTCCTAACGGTCCTCAGGCAGATGACGGACTGACGAGAGCCGGGTAGCTCCGATGATGTAGGCGCAGTGAGAGAAAAAAATTATTATCTGCCTCCTAGCGGTCAACGGTAGAACTACCCAACAGGAGAAGGATGCAGAGGTATGAGGAGAAAAGTGATTTGGCAGAAGAACAACACAGCCCTGTCTGGCTTTTGGCGAGGCAGGTTGGGATCCGTGCTGAGTATGGGAAGGATGAGGGATTTGGAGCGGTACACCTCGGGATCCACCTCGGGATCCCCTCCCAACCTGCAGAGGGCGAGACTTGGGCTCCATACTGGAATTTCAGAGGCTGGTGTGGGAGATTGTTTTATTTTGTTATTTGAGTGGCAAGCAGTGCATCAAATTGTCACAAAAAATGAATAATCTGCAATGAAGACTTCCTAATTTTAATGGCCAAAAATGCTGATTTTGGCATTTTTAATCAGTTAATTTAGGGAGTTTTTTTCACAGAATTTCCAATTTTTTGGCAGAGGAATCTAGGAACCTTGGTGATCATTACGTCTTGGTGAGGGGGGAAATTTATGTAGTACTACTTCAGTTTACACTGCTCATCTTAACACTACCAAAGTGGAGTAGTTACTTCAATTTAATTAAATCAAAGTGGTTAATTCAGTTTCTCTATTCACGAACATGGCATAAGATACACACTGATGTAGATTTTAGGAGTTATGTGCTCCCTTAGTTCAATGCAGCATAGGCTGAAGTCTGCAAGATGCGTCTATTTTCCCAGGCTTTTTGAACCATGGGAGAGCTCCAAGTCAGAAGATGAATTAATCTGGATTTCTTTTGCTAGCATCAATTTTTCAGCTGTCGATTAGATTTTCTCCATGCAGTTAGGTATTTTCCAATTCATACATTTTAGTAATTTGAACAGACCGAGCAGCACCGGTGAAGAGGATAAGAAATGCTTTGTTATACCACTGCAAATCTGAGCCAACCGAGTTTTTAAAATTAAACAGTGCGTTACTTATTTTTGAAGTAGCAGTCCACGCAAAAATTTTTAACATCTTTTGTATACCAAGACATTAATTTTTTCACGTATCTTTACTTACATAGCCAAAATGCATTTTTCAAAACACAGACCCTACTGTGGCTTGTTTGGCTGTCAGACATCACAGTGGTGCTACGGCTGACAAGATTTATAATTAACTGCATCAATAAAAGTAAGTCCCCATGACTCAAGGACTGAAACATGAACGGTAAAAGGTGGCATTACTTTTGAGGTATGCATTGTAACTTTCTCTAGATTTCTATATTTAGTTCAGTTGGTAGGGAAAAACCCAGACAGTTTGATTCCAAATAAGGATTCATTAAC
Source organism: Sphenodon punctatus (assembly GCA_003113815.1). Classification (NCBI taxonomy): domain Eukaryota; kingdom Metazoa; phylum Chordata; class Lepidosauria; order Sphenodontia; family Sphenodontidae; genus Sphenodon; species Sphenodon punctatus. The sequence continues at coordinate 1,502,589 of QEPC01007591.1, forward strand.
AACTATAAAGAGAAAAATGTTAATAGGAAATTTAATTTGCAATGTAAAAAAGACTTGTAATTTAGCATCTAATTATTCATAAGAGTACTTTAGATCACAGAAAAGAGATAATAGCACAAAAACAGTGAGGTTCTCTCATAGTGCATTTTATCTTAAAAAAAATAATTAGGAGAACCTGGTGAATTAAACATTTTTAGAAACAATTTTTAGTAATATCGGAAAGTGTTTCCATATTGGACACGGCTACATGTCAGGGGCATAGCTAGGTTGGAATGAGTCCAGGGACAAGAAATAGATTAGCCCCCTCACCCCCAGGTCACCATCCTCTCCCCTGTCCCACTCCCTCCCCTCTTTCCTCTCCTCAAGTGTCCTTATTGCAGAAAGCTGTCAACTAACTTTCATGAAATAAAACATTTTTTGTTTTGTTTTAAATGTCATAATGCCATATGTCTCTCTCAGCTGTGCTTTGGAACTCCACTAACAAAATCCATAAACATTTTATTCCTTTGTCACAAATGTTATCCACAAATGTTTCCATGATCACAGTCCTGCCGTTATTGTAATCTCCTAAACATTCAGAGTGCTTTCAGCGTTTAAAGTGCTTTACAATACTTATCTACGTCACACTCAGAACCACCTTTCAAGCTGGATCATTGCCACACACACAATCCTTAGCAAGCAACCAACCGTCTACACACTCCACCACAAACAGATTTCCATATATACCCACAGAAGTGTGTCTTCCTTATCATGCACATAACTAAACGTCTCTCACAAGGCTTCCCCCCACCCCTTATGACTTTTGTTATATGACTGAATAAATTCAGTGCCCTGATTGATTTCCTGCTTTTGTCCCTGTTTCCCTATCCTCACCAAATTCCCCATCCTCTTAGCTGATTAAGCTGAAGTTTCAGCTTCTGCAGCTAAGAGCCCTGGTGACCCCACTGGTTCCTCCTCATTCAGAGGCCAGGGGTAGGAGGAGAATAGAGGTTGATTCTGTACAATGCATTTGAGCTTCAGAAACAAACAATAAAGGTGTCCCTGGCTGCCCCATTCTTTGGTGCACAAAGGTCTGGCAAATACAAGTTTACTTTTGCAATAAGTCTATCCCCATGTGGCTGTGATGAAGATCACAAAGGAACTAGCATGCATAACACACATGAAACATACATATGCAAGTTCTTTCAGTGCTGCACACGAAATCCCTATGAGATATAGAGAGCCTGCAGCAGCAGTGGGAAAGGAAAGGGACAGAGAATGTGTGGCCTCGAAAGGGGGTGGGGGGTGGCACTAGCTGGTTGCACCCTGATACAGACCCTCATATGTTATCACCACCCTTAGCTACTCCTTTCAGTGCATGGGACAGCTGTGTAAGCCTGCCTCAAAAGCGCTGCCATTGCTCTCTTACCTCTGGTAGATTGCCTGGGATCCTGCGCCTGCTAGCCTTAGAGCCAGAGACCCCAAGAATTATGTGCAGTTGCAAGGGCAGTCATTTTTGCAGGATTTCACATTCAGCTAGCTAAATTGTTACACAAATTGCTTCTGGCAGCCCAGAATTACAGCCCGAGTTATGGGAGTCCTACTGTACTGTGAGTTAGCCAATAGGGTGTGGCGTGGCACTGTTAGCAGCTGTTATATACTCTGGGGGCATAGGGCCCTGTGCCACAACTGATGAGAAGCTTGGCAGGGCTCAGGGAGATAGGACTCAGTCCCCCACCCCCTGACTATGTCCTTTTCTCCAGTTCTTACAAAGGAAGATAGATTTCTCCAAAACAAATACCCAAAGAAAGAGGACAACATTAGGAGTAGGAGGCAGAAATACCCATTGGATTGGAACCTCGCCAAGGCTGTAGTGTAGCGTCATGTGGCGGTGCTGTGGAAGAGGCCGGCACAATAAAAATAACCAAAAAAACCACTGAGAATTAGCTACGGTGGGATTATTTTTTGAGCCCCCTCACCAGCATAGGCCATGGGACAAATGTCTCACCTGTCTCTATGGTAGCTCCACCCCTGCTACATGTGCAATTAATTAACAGATACAAAAATAGATTACATAAACCATTACATCAGCCACATCGGTGAAGGCCAGGAAGTATGTGTAATAGTTTCTACTTCAAATGGCTACATTCAACTGAAGTGCCCTTTAAAAAATAAAAAAGGAGGGTGGTGGAGGAGCACATCTTATCTGGACATTTTCAAAGCTTGGTTTCTGCCTTAATTTGTACTTTATCATCTATGGGTATTTTCAGACGTTACGAGATCACAGTGAACCACGGTGAATACGCACCTGTGGTCAATGTGTCTCGAACGTCTGTTTGGCGGCCGCCAGATGTTCGCCACGGTCAATACCCGCATGGGGTCAATATGAACCACGCTTCCCGGGCTAGCGGGGGGAATGTCCCGGGAAGCGTGGTCAAAGAGATCCCCAGCGGGAACAAAAAAAAAGTAACGTCTGGCCGTGGTGAATCTGGCCTGACGCGGCCGCTGCATTGACCACGCCACCCGCCCGTCTCCCCGGAGGGCAGGCAGCGGGAGCGTGGAGGGGGCGGGGTCATGTGGCCGCACGTTACGCCGTGTGGCCCCGCCCTCTCCCAGATTCCCCGCCGGGATCCCACCGGCATGTCTCTTGTGGCGTGACAGGGTCACCCCGGCGGGGAATGAATGGGGTGATTTCGGTACGGGGCCAATGGGCCCCGTAACGTCTGAAATAACCCTATAGCTAACTAACTTTGATCTTGCGATAGAAGGGGAGAAAAACAGTAGTCTATTTTAAAAACAAAAGCATTGGGGCTGTGTTTTTAACAGGCTTACAAATTAAATGACTGGATTTTTGAAAGGTGAAATTTGGCACAGACAAGGTCCTTGTTAAGGTACAATTCTGTGTCTTCGGGAGCAAAACCAGTTTTAATGTAAACCTTTGAAAATCATGTTTTGAGCATTTGCTATACTCGTAACTTAATCCCCTAGGTAGAATGTGATGCACCTGCATGAACAGCTAATGTAGCTGTGTAGTGAAATGACTAGTTAAATATGCGACTATGCAAGACCCACTTACTTTTCTAGGCTTCTTCTTTCCAGAAGAGGTGGTGGTAGCAGGAAATTTGGAATGGTGAAGCAAGTTATTTTGGTGGGTGAGGAGATCTGTACATTTGTCTCTTTGTGGTTAGAATGCAACTACAATTAAACAGCACTTACCATTCAGGATGGTAAGTTTATACATTTCAATAGGAAATTTGAAGAAGAGGTTACTTCATTCTGTGAGAATATTATTTGTATTGATAAGATTCTAAGTACAAGATCACAGATAGTGCTAGTTTTGCATCTGACTAAGCAGCAAAACCAAACAGGATTAATTTGACGTGAGAAAAGTATGACTGGAAGCTATATTTTAGAACAAGGGCTCATGCATGCAGAAGAAAAAAAATATTAACTCTGTGCCAAAAACAATAAAATATCACTTGCCACTCTACATTATTGAAAGGAATTTAATTTCATTTGATAGGCTGCTCTACTTGCATGAGGAAAACCCAACATTGCCCCTGAGCACTGCAAAGCCCAAACTTGCTCCTCTTCAGGTCATATTGCAAAGCCCTACCTTTTTCATCTCTTCCTTGGGAAGCAGGAAGGGAGGATTCTGGTTTTTAGTTTTCCGAATGGAAGGAGAATAGCATTTTTGCTAATGCAATGTTAATTTTGTAAATGGTCCAAGGATAGATTTGGACAGCACAATAAAAACAAGAATGACAGCAGTATGTTGAAGTTCAAAATTTTTTAATCATCTGTTTTTCTTTCACTGAATTGGCAGTTTAAAAAAACACCACCACACACCACCACCCCTCAAACACTGGCTCCTGACTTGGAACTCCTTACTCTCAAGTATGTGGTTTGTGTCGATCATAGCCTTTCTCCTTTGTTTAATTTTACTGAGGATAAACTGCTTGTCTATTGTGAATTCGAGGAACCTTAATACATGCAAAAAACGAGAATGTATGCTATGGAAACTCTAGTTGAGAATCTGTTCTCTGCATTTTTGACATTTTATGGTTTCAGCTAATCTTTAAACACCATTTTGGGCATTTTATATATGTATAATTAGTTGATTCTTTTCATTTATGTAGCCAATATGCTACCATTGTGTTACTGCTCACGTGGAGTCCTGAAGTCAAGGAAAAAACTGCAGTCAGAGTTTAGTATTGGGGGAGGATTTTTGGATGGTGGATAGAAAACCAACTTCTGTGTTGGGGATTTTTTTCTTTTTTAAAAAAAACCCTGCCAAATGTGAGCATGCAAGCAGGGAGCAGAAGAAATCTAATACAACCTTCAGCAACAAGCATTTTACAAGAAAACACGTGCCTTCAGCCAACCTCATATGAATAAACTACCAGTTTCCCCCACCTCCACAACAAAAAAAACCTCAAAAAAAAAAAAAAAGGCAGTGGTCAGGGAGAAAGAAGAGAATTACAGAATCAGAACAGATTCTACAATGTTTTCAATTCAATTAAATAATACATTTTTCTGTGCGCAGGCATGTGGGTGGATTTGTAGAAAGAACAACGTTTTGGAATTGGAATGTAAAGTACATTCTATTGTGTGGGTACTGCAGAAAGACAGCACACGACACAGTTCTTGTGGGTGTAACACCAAGGCTACAGTTTTAAGTAAGCCTAACAAGCAACTGGAAATCCACAGCCTCCAAACCCCTAACCTGGCAGAAACTCCTGAATTACCCAGCTGGATGTCCCACAACAAGCACTCAAGCCCTTCTCCTAGGCTGTGGGGTTCCTAGTTCACATCCCTTACCAGCCCCGTCATTGTTGCAACCCTCCCATCACTTGCCAGGGAAGGAGGCTGCCAACTCGACGTGGAACCCTAGAAAGGTCTAGCTCCAGGATTACCTTTAAGATATACGTTTCCCCATGCAGTTCATGATATTGGCTTGTTTTTCTTCAGATGGAGTATCTGTCTTTTATTTGCAACGTGTGAGTCAACAAGAATACCCCTGAAGAAGTTACTGTTAGCGAAACGTGGGGTAGTTTCACGTTGTGTATTGGATCCCACGAGCAGTCTACTGATCTGTATTGGACTTTGTTAATTACTTGGCACCTTGAATAGGTTTTTGAATTTTGCACTCCTGTGGCTGATTAAAACAGCTTGTTGCTATCTTAGAAGCAGTTTGTTGTTGTTTTTGCTTGTATTGTACACACAGTTTCTATATATATACCTTGTGTTTTGCATTTGATTTTTGGTGCTATAGAGGTTCATAGTCATAATGAAAAGGAGATATTGAGCATTATAAGTCAGGATTCTTTCCTACTTTCTAAGGAAATTAATAAAGAGAGTATTTTACCAAATGAGTTACTGAAACTAGTCACTGAACAGGTTAAAATAAACTTGCATGCAGTCACCCTGGCTGACTATATACGAGTTAAGTGGATTCCTAGAGGGTTACGAGTGGGAAAAAAACCCCACCCTTTTTGCTGAGAAGGATACCTTTATTGAAAAATGGACCCAGATATGCAACAAATGTGCTTTAGACCTCATGGTTTTAATAATAGAAACTAGCCAAAAGGAGGTAGTGAAAATAGAAAAAAAGATGGAAAAAGAAAAGACTAAATTAAAAGAAACACCTGATGTATCTAAACATATAGAATTGATACAAGTCACTGATCAAAAAATACTCAAGATAGAAAATGAAATTAAAGAATATAAGAAGAAAAAGTTCGAGGGGGATAGAATAGATTATGAAAAAAATCAAATCTATCATTGGAATGTTGACAGAAGAGGTTTTTCTTCAATTAGTAGCTCTGACTCAGTAGTTTCCTCTGAGGCTTCTGAGCCAGTTCCTTTTTCTAAACGGGAGTATTTTTTAAGGGAGCGCAGGAAACGTGTGCGTTTCCAGAACAAATGGGGTCAGGACAGGAATACCACCTGGCAAAGAAACAAACGATAAAAATAATTAATCTATCGCATAGGGTGTTATCTAGTCTAGAATTGAATGTGTTATATAAGGGACTGACCTTTGTATCCACAAGCCTATATAATCAATTTCAGGCAGGAAAATAAATAAATGAGTTGTTCAGAAAGATTAGTCTAAAGAGTTTCTTTCAAGATCATACATATGAGATGGAAGGTGGACCCTGTGAATTTAAATCAAAACATTTTCCAAAAATTGAGAGACCAGGCTATACCTGTTTTTGAACAGAAAACTTTAGAAGGGTTACGTAAACTGGGGGAAGAACGTAACAAATTCAAATATTATTATAACCTTACCAAAAGTGAATGGGGTGTCCTACAAAAACTTAGGAAGGATAATTCTATAATAATTAAAAAGGCTGACAAGGGGGGGGGGGGGTAATGGTCATGAACCGAGTTGACTACATTAAAGGATGTGCTTCTCTGTTAAACAGTGAGAATGGATTAATCGACCCCTGAAGGGAGATCCGACTAAAACCCTACAAAATAAAATCTTAAGAATTCTAGAGGGGGGGTTAAGAAATAATTATATAACAGATAAACAATATAAATTTTTATTCAATGAATTTCCATGCACCCCTGCGCTCTATGGGCTCCCTAAAATACATAAGGGGCTTTCCCCCTTGGAGTTTCGACCTATTGTTGCTGGTATAGGGTCTCTTTTGGAACCATTGTGTAAATATTTAGTTTACTATACTAAACCTTTTGTGGAAGTTATTCCCTTTTATGTAAGAGAGACTACGCAGTTCATCAGTATTCTGGATGATGTGGACTTCACAGGTATTACTCCAATATTGGTAACGATGAACGTGAAGGCCCTTTATACTAACATCCCTCATGGTGAGCCTTTAGAGACCCTTTATACATATTTTGAATTAAGGGATTCAAAAAATCCTCCAACCAGTTTTATACTGGCTCTTTGTGAACTAGTTTTAAAAGAGAACTACTTTGAATACAATAATGATTTTTTTTGGTGCAAATTAATGGAGTGAGTATGGGCAGTAAGATATCTGCAGAATTAGCCATCTTGTTTATGCATCTATGGGAGAAAAAATACATCTATGATGCACAATCCATTTTTCAATAGTATATATTTATGGAGAAGGTATATAGATGATATTTTTTTGATCTGGACAGGGACTGAATTATCCCTCTTGGAATTTCATAATTGGATTAATTCTCTACATAATACTATAAAATTTACTCTGAACTAGGATTATGAAAAAAATAATTTTGGGGATTTGTGGGTGTTGTGGACAGGAGACGGCATAGTCATGTCTACCTTTATAAAACCAATGGACCAAAACTCTTATTTACTGTATAGCAGCCATCACCCTAGGCACCTAGTTAGAAATATTCCTAACGGTCAATTTCAAAGAATTAAGATAAATTGTACATGGGAATCGGATTTCCAGCAGGAGGAAGAAGCTGTTGTTTGAAAACTTTATTGTAAGGGATTACACGGGGTCTATAATTCTAGAAAATCTAAGAAAAGTGAATGTCTTATCCAGAGAACGGATCTTACAGACAGTATCACAAGAGAATAGGGGGATCTCGGACCGTATGGTTTGTGTGACTACATTTAACACTCTTTCTAGCTGTTTAACTAACTTAATTCTGAAGAACTGGAACATTATCAACCATATAGCAGGCTGTGGTGCCCCCCCCACCTTTTTGCTTTTAAAAGAGGTAAAAACTTAAGCAATATGTTGGTAAGGGCTAGGCTCCCAGGATTAGAACAAAAAAAACACTAGAAAAGAATGTGTTGACAGGTAACTTTCCATGTGGCCATTGTGTGAAGTGCCCATTAGCTTTAAAACAAAAAGTTTCACAGATCAAAAGGGCAGACAGTATCAGATCAAAGACTTTATTAATTGTAATACAATAGGAGTAATTTATGGTACTGAGTGTCCATGTAAAAAATTATACATAGGGAAGACTTCAAATTAGGTACCAGAATAATGGAACACAGGAGTAAACTTAAAAACCACTCCATTACTGCACCTGTGGTAGAGCACTACAATCAGATGCATCAGAACCAAAATCATCTTGTTTTGGGGGGCACAGAGAAGTTGAACTTACCAGTAAGTCCAAAATCACTTGCAGAACATGAACGTTTTTGGATCATTATGTTGGAGACCATACAACCTTGTAGATTAAATGACGTGCTAGATTCGATTGTTTAAAAGATTCCTGTGTATGCAAATTGTTCAATGATGTATTAGACTCTACTGATGGTGAGGAATAACATCAGGGGAATCAGATCACTATAATCAGATGCGATTATAAACCTTGGAAAATCTGTGTGAACAAGGGAACATGTGACCAGGTCTTTATTAACAGAATGGGAATTCAGACCTGAAGGCAATACGTGGCAATTGGAAAATGCACTTCCCAGTAGGAACGAAGAGGTTCCACATACATCCGAGGCAGGACAGAATCTTCAGCTAGTAAGCAGATAGCTTTATTTGTCCAAAGGTCAGTGACAGCATAGCTATCGTGACCTTCTCCCTGATAGAAGGATATTTGCTCCCAGGTTCCCTAATATAAAAATTCTTTTGGCAACTAAAAGCTTCTTATAGTAAGTATTTTTCCCCCCTTACTGTTCCCCTCCCAAGCCAGGAAACGAGCTAGGGGATGAGAGAAGGGGAGCCGCCCGTGTTGTAGAAAAATCTTTTCAAGCATGACAGGTTCATAAGGAAGAATGTGTTTCTGCCTGAGAAATGTGAAGCACTTAGCTAATGAATGAGATGATTCCTCACTGATTAGACGCATATGCTGTCGATGAGCTAGTTCAGTATTGGAACATCTTGCTGGAGGAGGCCACTGACAGGGTGGCTCCGAGACGTCCCCTGCCTCCATCTCGTCACCACAGGGCCCCTTGGTTTACTGGGGGGCTGCGGTGTATGAAACAGATAGGTAGGAGACTAGTGCGATGCTGGCGTCGGACTCATTCTGAATCTGACCAACTTCTCCACAGGGTCCATTTGCGGTCCTACGTTGAGGCTGTGAGGACAGCAGAGAAAGAGTTCTTTGCTGCCATCATAGTGTCTGCAAAGTCGCATCCAGCGGAGCTGTTCCGGGTTGTGCAGGGGCTGGTCACTCCGGCCTCCCTTTGCCTGGACGGGGACTTGTCCTAGGCCTGCTGTGAGGAGTTTGCCACCTACTTTGCAGACAAGATCACTCAGATTCAGAGTAACTTCGACACCGGGTTGGAGGCAGTGGGTGAGGAGCACGAGGTTATGGAGGCACCGTCTGGTTTACTTTCTTGGGATGAGTTTCAGGAAGTGACGCCAGCCGATGCGGTGGATGTCCTGGGGTCTGTTCAGACCACCAGTTGAGAATTAGATCCAAGCCCGGCCTGGCTGTTGAAAGCCTCCAGGGAGACCTTGGAGATGGTGCTGGCGAGGGCATTTAATGCGCCCTTTTGGCAGGGGAGGTTGTCACCCAATCTCAAGCAGGATGTGGTGCGCCCCCTGCTGAAGAAACCATCTTTGGATGTGGACGCACTCGCCAGCTACCGACCACTCTCTAATCTTCCCTTTTTAGGGAAAATTATTGAACGGGCAATGGCGATACAGCTCCAGGCGCATCTGGACAACATTGGTTTCCTTGACCCTTTTCAGTCTGGGTTCCGTCCCGGCTATGGTACTGAGACAGCGCTGGTGACCTTGGTGGATGATTTCCGCCAGGAGATGGATGCAGGATGTTCAACATGTCTGATCCTGCTAGATCTCTCGGCTGCTTCTGATACAGTGGACCATGGGCTGCTGCTGAGACGGCTGCGAGACCTGGGGAATCTGAACGGGACTGTCCTTGGATGGTTCTGCTCATTCCTCTCGGGGAGAAGCCAACAGATGGCTGACCTGTGGTGTTCCGCAGGGTTCGATCCTGTCTCCGCTATTATTTAATGTGTATATGCAGTCCTTAGGGGAGATCGTGAGGGGGTTCGGGGTGTGTTGTCACCAATATGCTGATGATACTCAGCTGTACCTCTCGTTTTCAACTGACCCAGGTTCTGCTGTCTTGTTACTTTCCCAGTGTCTGGAGGCCGTGGCGGATTGGATGAGGCAGAGCAGACTGAAGCTCAATCCCAACAAGACGGAGGTGATGGTGGTGGGCAGGGCGAGGGAGGTTCTTGCTCCCCTAATGGGGGGGGGTCCGCCCACCCATAGCCCAGCAGGTTCGGAGTCTGGGGGTGCTTTTGGACGCGGACCCCTGCCTGAATCAACAGGTGGAGGTGGTGGCTAAAGCCACCTTTTGCCAGTTGTATCTGGTGCGGAGGCTGCGTCCATACATTTCCGGACCCAACTTGGCCACCCTCACCCATGCCTTCATCACCTCGAGGCTAGACTACTGCAACGCGCTCTATGTGGGGCTTCCCTTGATACTGGCTCGGAGGCTGCAGCTAGTGCAGAATGTGGTGGCCGGTCTCCTTACAGTGATGAGTCGGTGGGAGCACATAACGCCTGTGCTCCGTACTCTGCACCGGCTGCCTATAGAATACTGAGCCAGATTCAAGGTGTTAGTGTTGACTTATAAAGTCCTGCACCGTCTCGGTTCCTTATACCTCAGGGATCGCCTCGCTCTCCACGCCTCAGAGCGATATCTTCGGTCCGCCGGGGGCACCTTTCTGGAGGTCCCCCGGGTAAAACGGGTGGCCACAATGGAGAGGGCATTCTCGGTGGCCTGGCCGCGACGTTGGAACTCCCTCCCAGAGGAAGCCTGCCCGGCCCCAGGTCTGCTGCCTTTTTGCGGAGCCTGCAAGACCTGGCTGTTTGCCCAGGCCTTTGGCAAGGTGGGTGGGATAGTTGGGGGTTAAATTGGGGGTTAAGATATTTTAAAAATTGTTGTGGTTTTAGTATTTTTATTAAATTTTATTGTATTTTATTGATGTGTTTTTTGGTTTTGTAAGTCGCCCCGAGATGCCGTAGGCATGAGGGGGCGGCTAATAAATATGCGTGTTAAGTATCCCCTATCAGGGGTCTAGTAAAGGAGTACCTTACCCTGTAAAGTAGAATTCAGTATTGTTTTTCCTCAGTATGACTGTTGTAAGTTTATAAAATATGGTTGTTTGGATAAAGATTGCCTTTAAGATATTATAAATATATATGTTTCCCCATGCAGTTTGTGATATTGGCTTGTTTTTCTTCAGATGGAGTATCAGGCTTATTTGCAATGTGAAAGTCAACTAGAATACCCCTGAAGAAGCTACTAAGTTAGCAAAACGTTGGGTAGTTTCACGTTGTGTATTGGATCCCACGAGTAGCCTATTGATCTGTATTGGACTTTGTTAATTACTTGGCGACTTGAATAGGTTTTTGAATTTTGCACTCCTGTGGCTGATTAAATCAGTTTGTTGCTATCTTAGAAGCAGTTTGTTGTAGTTTTTGCTTACACACCAAACAGAAATTGCTGTAGGGAAGGTAAAAAAAACCTCACCCCCTTACAGCCCATGTGTCCCTCAAGCTCGGAGTCTAGGAGTTCTTCTCGATTAAGAGCTCCGCCTGGATTCCATAGGTGGCGGCTGTAGAGAGGAGTGCCTTTAGTAAGTTACATCTGGTTCGTCGTCTTCAACCATATATCTCAGGCTCTGATCTTGCCACCATCATCCATGCATTTATCACCTCCCAGCTTGACTACTGCAACGCACTCTACGTGGGGCTACCCCTTATAAAAATCTGGAGACTTCAGTGGATGCAGAACGTGGCAGTCTGCCTCCTAACGGGGACGGGCCATCGGGAGCACATTACACCGGTGGTCTGTTCTGTGCACTGGTTGCCTATAGCCTTCTGAATTCCCTTGAAGGTGTTGGTTATAACCTTTAAAGCCCTATATGGTGTGGGCCCCATCTACCTGTGGGAACGCCTCATCCCCCCCGTGTTCTTGATTGACGCCTGCGGTCCTCTGGGGGGTGCCCTGTTAGCAGTCCCCCAGGTTTCTCGGGGGGGAGCACATCTGAAAGGGCGTTCTCCATGGCTGCGATTCTGGAACTCCCACCCAGCCGAGATTCAACTCTCCCAGGACCTCTCCTTATTTCTCAGTAGATGCAAGACCTGACTTTCACCAGGCATTCAGTGAGGGGAATTGGGGGAGGGGAAGGGGGATTTAAGTTGGTTGTTTTAATGTTTATTTTTTATATTGGATTTTATACTTCCGTTACTTATATTTGTTGTACACCGCCCTGAGTCACTGTACAGCAAATAGGGCAGTACAGAAATACTGATAAATAAATAAATGTGTGCGTGTGCATGAAGAAGAAGAAGGTGACCCCTAACCCCAGCTCAGCCATATGCTTGGTTACCCTACCCCAATGGGCCCCACAAACACCTATGACAGTGAAGGGAACACTTCTGGACATCAGACGTGGACATTTGGACTATAATTCAAGGAAGCATTCCTTTCAGCAAGGTATTTAAGCCTTTCATTAACTTCAAAGCACGCGTAAGTCCAAATGAAGTCAGCAAAATTAAGTAGGTGCTTATGTGCTTCTCTGAATTCAGGCTTTTCACTACCTACAACAAAACCGGTCTTCTGTTAAAATAATTATTAGTTCACATGCACTGTAAAATATTCATACAGCAAGACCCTTGGGAGTACACATACCCTGCTTTCTTAAAGGTTTTGGAAGCCCAATGCAAACTGAGTTGCATTATATATTATTTGTACTACAGGAGCACCTAAAACAGCTCCATTGTATTTAGCTAGTACAAATATAAGAAGCTAGCTAACCCTCAAATAAGAAAATAAACCAACAGTGCAACCGAGTACCATGGTTAATTTCATATCATTACCCATAGTGAAAATTAATTCACAGGTAAATTTTAAGTACTTAATATAACGACAACATTAATCTGGCCTGAGAGAGATAAGGCATATGCTTTTACACAAGCTAAACGATGCTTGACAAGTTGACAACAAAATCCTCAGGCAAAAGTAGATAAGAAAAAAACCCTGAACGATTGTAAGGTCACATCTTTGCCCATTTTTCAGCAAAGTAGAAATGACATTTTAGAAGCACTAGGAAGTTTTGACAAGCAGTTTTGTTGTACATGGCCATTGTGCTTTTCCTTTTACATGGAAGCATAGCAGGAAAGATTAGTTCTCCCTTTCTACACCTACCAACGTCACATATCCACTCTTTCCACACCCCATCCCCTGGAAGTTTCAAGAATGCAGCAAATGACCAGTGTTGGCTTGATGAAGATAGAGTGCCTCACCCGCCTCCCACACTCCAAGAATAACCAAGCCAACTTCAGATATCTTAAAAGCTTTACTAAAACGTTTAAAAATTACTTTTATTTATTTAAATTTATATACCACCTTTTCCATTAAGGCTCAGGGTAGCTTACAAACAATAAAACATTTTTTAAAAAACCCCTTAAGCCCACAACCCTTTCCCTGCCTGCAAAATGACCGGGCAAAGAGAAAGGTCTTACATCATTTCTGGAAGATCATTACAATTGAGTAAATGAATACAACAGAATAAAAAAGGATGAAATCACTACAGAATATGAAAGGAATGAATAAAAGTAAGAGAAATAATGGTTACACAGGAAAGAACTTAAGAACTTGTAAGACTTTAGAGTTGTTTTGCATTCAGCCGGCCAGGCTGAAAACAAACAATGGCTTACCGCAGGGCCAAAGGATAAGAAAGACGTCCTTCTGCAGAAGGGATCTCCAAAGTCAGATAGGAACCAACTACACTTATCCCCCCTTATTTATTCCATCCATTACCACTCTATCATAATTGTGATGTGGCCATGGATACTTGATCCCACTGGGTAACAGCTGTTTGCAGATTTGACTCTTCTCCATAATATTAAGGAGTTGATAACTTTACTTTATTAGTGCCAGAACTTTAATCTCTTAGCTATAGCCATGGCCAGTGTTAAATGCTCTTAACCTTGAGAATCACACAAAAATCAACTGCTTCAGCAATGTTATCAGTTCCCTATTAACTTTTTCCAGAGGAACCTTTAACCCATAAACTAGTTCCTTGTCAGCTCTTTCTAGGGTGAGATATGTACCCATGAAATCTAAATCCACACTAGGAAGCAAATGTTTCCTCTCTAGAGGGTGAGTATGAGTGAAGGAACGAGTAAGGAGCTCTAGAAGAGGTTTGGGAGTCAGGAAAGGAAAAGGGGATTCTAAATTGGAGTGGTCAATGGTAAGTAACTTACAGATGGTTCAAAGGGCTAGTGCAGGGGTGATCAACATATGGTCTGTGGGGTAACTGGATTAAAGGCTATTGCCATCATCCCTGCTGCTGCAAGGAAAAGCATACCATGCTGCTCAATAATCACTGTCATTAATTTTGCAGCCACAAACAGAGTGAATGTAGCTACCACCATTGTTCCCAAGTAGGGCTGAAATGCTGTACCAATGCAGTAGCATTTATCGGCGGAAAGTGTTCTTCCACACCAAGCAGCACGGTTAGGAAGGGAGCAATTTTCATGCCTTGCACTCGCGGCTTTCTGCGGTTGCTGCCGCGGTATTTTCACCACTGAAGATTTCACGCGGAAGCGGCAGGTTTGTCAGTTTCCCCTTTTCCTTAAGCGCGGCAGCTTTGTGATTCTCACAGCATTGCAGCCAGGGGCGTAGCCACCGTGGCGTGGGGGAAGTTGCTGTCTTGTAAACAAAGTTCTCCTTCTAGTGGCTCCTCCCATTCTCACACAAGAGAATTCATAGAAGAGCAGAGACTCTCTCCCCCCCCCCCCTGGATTAGCATGAGGAGCCAGGCGCTCGCTCACTGCTGCTGTGGAAT
>QEPC01007591.1:1517705-1545451 GCA_003113815.1 Sphenodon punctatus
CCCCCCCCCCCAGAGCAGACTGCCCCATCTGCTGCCCTCCTCCCAGGCTGTAGATCAAACCTGCATGGAGTATCATTTTGTTAGAAAATTCCCCCACCGCCTCTTTCTAGACTTGGTACTCTCCCATTTGTGAGAATGGGAGGAGCCACTCGAAGGATAACAGAAGGTTACTACCTTGTAAACAAGGTTCTTCAAGATGGCTCCAAACAGTCTTACAAGCACCCACCCTTCCAACCCCACATGAAATTTTCTTCCTAATTGCTTAGGGTTGGAAGAAACGGTGTTGGGTTTGGTACCTTATATAAGGTGGGGGCGTGTGAATGTCACATGGGGTTTTTTTAAGCTAGTGAGCTTGGTATATGTCAGTAAGAGAAGGGTGCGCGCAAGCGAGAATGGAAGGACCCCTCGAAGAAGAACTTTGTTTACAAGGCAACAACTTTCGCTGCGAAGGAGGGTACAGGAGGGGACTCTTCCCCCACCCGTATAGCAGTACTGTGGGGCTACAACTGAGCTGTTTAAAAAGGTGGTGCCGGTGGTGCAAGAGAGACTCCTCTGGGACTCGTGAGCGGGACTCCCGGCTCCCGCAGATACTGCATATGCATGGGGCCGGCCCTGATCGCTGCCGGCCCCCTCCCAGGGCAGCGCACGGGTGCAAATGCAGCCCCGGCCCCATGCCACGGTGGTTACACCCCTGTAGCGGACTCTGAAGCAGGTAGTCAGAGTCCCCCTAAGTTCATTCGTTCAATGATCTATTATTCAGCATCACGGTGCGTCAGGGACTTGCGCTCAGTGGCGGAAGGCGGCATAAAACCACTTGTGTTCACAAACTGCAGACGTGCCGCATCTGCAGATACGGGCAGCAGGTAATGCGGAATCACAGAAATATCGAGGGGAAGTCGGTGGCAAGACACATTAAGTGCCGAGTTCTCGGAATGAAATGGTGGCGCGGTAACAGCTGCTGCCACTTCAGCCCTATTCCCAAGAACTATTAAATTCAACTGCCAATTTATAGAGCAGTGGGGCCACTCTTGCTTGCATTTGAAGTGGCTGCTCAGGTTGTGACAGGTGCCACTAGCAGCCAAAGCTACAGCAGCAGGCAAGAGCAATGAGAGAGGTTGCTAATACTGCTGCACTTCCAAGTTGAAGGGGGAAGGAAGAGTGAGGAGCTGGTTGTATGTATGGGGACGGGGGCGTGTGTGAGAGATACGATACAAATTTATAAAATCATGAGTGGTGTGGAACATGTTAATAGGAAATGGTTATTTACCCTCCCAAATAGTACTAGGAGACACTCCATGAACCTAATTGGTAGTAGATTTAAAACCAATAAAAGAAAGTATTTTTTCACTCAATGCACAATTTTATGGAATTTGCTGGCAGAGGACATGGTCAAGGCCAGTAGTATAACTGGGTTTAAGAAAAGATTGGACAGGTTTCTGGAGGATAGGTCCATTAGCAACTATTAGTCAGGTAGGTTTGGGGAATGTAACCTCCTACTGTTGGGAGTGAACAGCAGGGTACGGATTGTCTCATAGTGACCTGCTGGGTACTTCAAGCAACCAAGATTGGCCACTGTCAGAGACCGTGGGCTCAATGGGTCATTGGTCTGACCCAGGATGGCACTTCTTATGTTCTTATGTATTGATAGGGGCATCTAATTTGATACAGGCATCTAATATCTGATTTAGCTTGGGGAATTTGGTGGCATTTAACTTGAGCATTTGCTATCTGATGGCATTTGATTTAATTTGGGCATCTGCAGGAATGTAACAGCATTTGATTTAATAAGCTACATTTAAAATGAACCAAATCAAATTAGGGCCAGAGGGCAAAGCAGATGTGGTGCAAATAAATTTATTGTGTCCCCCCCCACTGTTTCATGTGGAGCACCACTGTGCTAGGACAATACAGATGGATTGGAAGTTTGACTTTCTGGCTGGAATAAGCAGTCGAGTGATCAAAAAGGAAGACCAGCACACAGCCAAAATATAGAGCTGATAACCAGATGGAGATGTGCACAACCAGCTTTGTAATATCAAAAGGTTTCCTGTAGATTTAAAATGGTGTGTCAGAACCAAGAGATTAGCTTAACCAATTTTAGATGCATGTATATGTGGGAATGGATAACTGAAGTAATGAGAGAGAATGCTTTCAGCTAGGTCACAGTGCAGATCCAACCCAAGCGGGTATAAACAAAAGTCATTACACTCAGATAACCTATGCTGATGAGTAGCTATTAATGTAAGTGCACTCATGAGCAGGGTTGGTGAAGGGGAGAGAAGGGGGTGTTAAAGTTCAAGTAACATTCATGAATGTTTCCAACATACGTTTGATACTTTTTGATTTGTCAAACAGCAATAAGCATTGTGCAACAGTTCCAAATGCAGATTTTTATTCAGTGGAGGCTGTTTCTAGTGGGAGGTGCTGTCATTGTAAAAGCCACCACTCCATTTATTGGCTGCCCTAACAGAGGAGTGACAGGCCATCGAGAGATAATACTGTTTTAATTGCCTGTAGGGTCATTTTAGTACAGCAGAATAATCACTTGGAAAGTGAATGTACAAAGTTTTGCACAAAGAACAAGAGGCAACTGGAAACAGTAATTTGAAAGATTATTTTTTCCTAACACCTAGTTCAGTGTTTTTTCTCCTTTTGGAAAGGAAATAAGCAACGAAGCAAGATTTCTGACATTTTCTACTAAAACCATTACAGGTTAGGTTTTCAAGGCAAGAATGGTAGTAAATACTCATCCTTCATTGGGAATCAATGAGAATTACAAGCCTAATTGTGACTTTTGCCTGCAAAAGTTTAGCCTTAAGCTATCATTATGATAGTATTAGTAACCTTGTAATACTGTGACATAACTGTCAAAATAAAGAAAAATATCTAATTGAACACAGAACGGCTCCGTATTGGTGAATCTGACAAGTTGCAAATTAAGATCTGGGTTCTTTTCATATTTGTTAGAAACCCTTTCTGATTTTTTATTTAAGCATAAAAAGGAATCTACTATCTACAAAACAAACAAAAATATAAGGGGGAAGCTAATTATTATTTGTTTTTAATAAGAATGGGGTAGATTTTTTTTTTAGAAATAAAGGCATAAGCAAACATTTAATAGCTAGTTCAATAACTAATAAATATTTAATAGCTAATAAGACCCAGTGTCACATAGTAGATAAGGGGTTGGGCTTGAACAAGGAAGACCAGAGTTCAAATTTGGTCTTAACTTAGAAAACCCAAGGCTCAGTAGGTGGCCTTGGGCAGGCTGCTATGTCTCAGACACAGTTCCCCATCAGTAAAATGAACACCTCACAGGGTTGTTGCAAGTGTGAACTAGATAAGAACTGTAAAGCAGTGCTATATCAAAAGTAAAAACAACAACAATGACCCCAATCAAAGGTTGTATACATGTGTGCACCACATATGTACATAGTACTGAAACTTGGTATTCAAAATTATTTGGTTCTTACCAAGTATTTCAGCATTCAACTCAGTTTTACCGAGTAACCGAAGAATTGGCCTGGTAATCAGAAAATCCTCAAATGAGCAACATACGGGGATTTTCCAGCCCCTATATAAGGGTACTTGGAAAATACTGGGTACTCTATTTTATTTTACCAAGTATTTTACCGAGTACCAAGGAGAAACACTTGGGAGTCAGTCCTCACAAACTTGAAAATACTCATGAATCAAATTTTTACTATTCGGTTCAGCCCTAGTACAGAGTGCGCGAAAGGTGTGTTCACTGTGTGCGCATGCAGACCTTGGACTGTGGTCTATAGCTACACTATGAAAATGTTACCCAGGATGTAATTCTACAATTGCTTACTCTAGAGAAGTCCCACTGAAGCCAACAAAACTATTCCAGAGTAAGTGGTTGAAGTGTCTGGAGGATCGTAGTCTCAGTCTCATTCCTAGAAGTGATGGCACTGTCCAGTAAATGCAAAAGGTAGTGACTGAGATTTTCACCAGCCAAGTGACACCTTTAACTCAATACTTCCCAAAACTTCTGTGCTTGCAAAAACACATTTAAAAAAATAAAATTAAAATTAAAAAAATTAATGTGGGGCCTAAAAATTTAATGTAAGCCATTCAATAAGTCACTAATTGTATTTTTTGTGATCATAAAAGAAAGCTTCACTGAATTTATCAATTTATTCTCATAAGACCTTTTTAAAATCTAGTTCTCAGTTAAGTTACAATGGAAAAAATATTCTTGGTTACACTAATTTAATCTAACCAATCCGTTTAGCCAGCTGGTCAATATTTTTTTAAAAGCCCTGTATGCTTGTGACTAATTTTCATAATCTTTTTCTACATTCAGCTTCAATATTTGAATTTAAAATCCTAATTAAACTAAGACCATTAATTTTCTTGTAACAGACAAATTGTCTCAATATTGCCCCTATGAGAAGAAAGTTTTTTTTCTTTAATGTTTACACATTCTCTGGCTGTAAAAAATAAAAAAATAAATCAGAAGTCATGATTGAAAGAGAAGAAACTTCAGACTGATTTCAGAAAATGTTTTGATCTTAATTTAATAAAGCAGATAAGTCAATCTTCATGCCTCTCAATGACTAATTAAGTGACTGTGATTATTAAGAGTGCTATCTTTTCAATTAAATTCTATTGGCATGATTTGTAAAAATAGGATACAGCTATCAGCTAAGAACTAGTCACGTAACAAAAAAGAGGGTATAGAAAAATACAAATATTGTACAAAAAGAAGCAGCAAGATTTTTGTCTAAATTACTTAATAAAAACTTTACTGGACTCAAACGTATTTTTCAATATAAAAAACAAAATGAAGAAAGCACAGTTGGAAGTCGATCTTACACACACCTAGCAAGCATGCACCTACAGCAGAATGCGCATGCATCAAGCTCAGAACGTGCATGCACCGTACACATGGTATGTATACACTATGAATGGTATGCACACATTCTGCGGATGATGCATGCTTGGTGTGAATGTACAACCTTTATACAATATGTTTGTGCACCTTCGATTGGGCCCTTTAATGCACTAAGAAACAGCATTTTAACCATAAAGAAATTGCATGGAATATTAATAATTTTTGATATACATACACAGACTATTACTTAGAATATTGAAGAGAAAATTTGCAAGTGCCTGGAACAGTGAAGTAGCAATAAGAAAGATTTGCTGCAAGTGCCATCATTATTTGCTCTCCACTGAGTTGGTAGAGATCTCCTATATTCCATTAAAAAATTGGAAAAGCTTTTAAAAAACAAACAAAAAAACCCTGAAAAGTACATAGAGTAATTCTTTGTACAAAATCATTTACATAAAGAAGAGTCTTTTATTCTTATGCAGACATGGGAATTAAAGCTTTCCTGCCTGAACCACTATAGCTTGCCGAGCAGAAAATATATACGCTCATGTTCCTGTGCTTAGCAAAACAAGACTGCCCTCTGTTGATGATGAACTCGGGATCAGCAACTTGAAGTATATAGTATAATGCTGGCTAGTTAAGGACCAATTTGGAAAAAAGTGTAACTTTGTTTGCTTCAAATGAAGATACAGAAGATTCTTTTAGACGAAGTGCACATGCTGAATCAAAGCAATGAATAGAAACATGTGTATACCTGTTCATAATAGTGGATATTCTTCTCTGCCACATCAGTAAACGTTGATTTCATATCGCATTGCATGTTTTGCTTCCATCTATTCCAGTCAGCTTTCAGAGCATTATTGGCACACTCTACATGATCTTCCAACTTTCCAATCTCTTCTGCAAGCTAAATAGAAATTAAATACAAAAGAAATTACAAAAAGTCACTATCAAGAAGTGCTTGAAACTTGTCCCATACCAAGACAAGCAAGATTCAAGAACAGAGGTCCTACACTAAGCTAACATCGATATTTTATTCAAAACAAGAACTTCACTATAATTTCTAGAATACTGATAAGATGACAAATTCTGAGAATTAAACGGTCCACAATTAAATATGTCCAAGAATGAACTCATCATCCCCTCTAAACTTTTCTCCCCCCTCTTTCTATTGATGGTGTCATCATTCAGCCTGTCTCCCAGTTGTGTAACCCAAGATGCATCTTTGACTTCTCCCTCTTCTTTGAACCTCAGATTCAGTCTGTTACTAAGGCCTGATGCTTCTCTCTGTGCAACATTAATAAAACGTGGTCCTTCCTTTCTGCTTCTACTGCCAAAAGTCAAGTCCATGCTCTAGTCATCTCTCACCTTGACTACTGCAACCTGCTTCTTTCTGGCATCCTCCACTCTTACCTTGATCCTCTCATTTCTGTTCAACACTTTGCTACCAAGGTCATCCACCTGCCAGCTTCTCTGATCAAGCTCAACCTCTCGTACATTATGGAAGTAGAATGCAATTATCCAAATGAATAGAATTTGGCAAGGACACCTGAAGAGAGTGTGAAAGGGTATTTGATGATTTCTGGGGCTCACAACCTATTTCTTGTCTGAAAAGCAAAGTACTCAGAGATGAAACAATGGAACCTATTTGCACAAACGTTGCCTCTTCCAGTTTTCTCTGAAAACTTAAACTGCTTGCCCACGTTACATTGAGTGGCGATTCTCCTGGAGGCAAATCTCCTGGCTGGGAATCTTACGGCACATTCTGCACGTTGTTAAAAGTGTAATCAGCCATGTTATGTGGCTTTTTTTCTTATGGATGGGGCTCGAAATCCAGCCCTGTCATTCATAATAAAAAAAGCTGCATGACGCAGCTGATTATGCTTTTAACCCCATGCCCATGCGCAGAGCTCGCCATAAGATTCCCAGCCAGGATATTTGCCACCAGGAGAACAGACGCTCAAGGTAACGTGGACAAGCAGCCTTAGACTGTGGAGCTAGTCTGTGGGAGAAACGTTAACAAGGGTGCTCCCTGCTAGTCAACTACTGCTAAGAAGAGGAGCTTCTGAGGGAGCTGGATTCTGCATCTTTCTGGGATAGTGAGCAGACATTGGCCCTTTTTACATGGGCTACAGCGCGCGCGCGTGTGTGTCGTGTGCTCTGCGGTCGGTGTGCGCTGGGTGGGCGGGAGGTTCTGAGGGGCGTGCACCAGACTCCCCCAACGCCACACACGGAGCATCCTCTGTTTTTTGGGATGGCGCCATGGGTGAGGGATGGGTGTGTACAGGAACGCACATGCACACACACCCCCACCCAGCTCACAGTTCACACAGGTGGCAAACACCTAGATTTCTGGGTGCTCATGGGTATTTGCCGTCCATGTAAGAGCCATTCTCTCTTAATTAGTATAGGTGGCAAAACCGAGAGTTGAGCTGGTGAAACAAAGGAGCCTTAAAGGAGGGAGAAAGTTCCTTGCTTAATGAGTTTTCTAGTATTTGCTGTATCTGCTTTTACTTTTGTTCCTCTTGCCACTTTCACATCAAGTATTACAGAGAGAATGCTACAAATCTTCTACATTCAAAGAACAAAATTAAAACTTTTCAACAATCACCGATTGTATACATTCTTTTATTTAAAGGGCTTAGCCGTTATTTTAAAAAGTGATGTGCTTCACCAAATCTCTTTAGGAGACAAGGCTCGTACCAATTCTTGACTGATTGAAAAGCAGAGGATTGAAGACAGCACACAATAACTGAAGATTTGCTTGAGTTCTGTAGATAAACTCAAAAGATCTCCACTTAGAACTTGGAAAAGTGAAGTGATGTCGCAAACAACAGATGGCAGCTTCTAACAATATCTTACCACCATCAGCCAAGTCCATCTACCCTTCCTCCACTACATCCTGCCTGACCACCACACAGCTCCCCCTTCAGTACAGGAAATCAGGAGGCTTAGAAGCTGGAGATACCAATAGTTTGAACCTCTGATTGTTTTCCAAAGTCCCATGAGGCTTGTGAATAATTAGAACCTAGCTGTATTTAACATGCACAGAGCATGTGCAAAGAAAAATAAGTACTTTTTTGCTAATTAAAAATGCTGGCTGAACTAACGCTCACATTTGAGCAAAGGCTGCAACTGAGCAGTATCCAATATTTTAAAAAAGCGTTAAAAGTTTAGTTAATAATGCATCCAGAAGGCAACAAAGTGGAAGAGATTTTAAAGAAATCCGAGGTTTGATGTTGCTTCCTTATTCAGGGAAGAATTACCCTTTTTAAATTGGCAAATCTGAAAAATAATTTGATATTTTAAGTCAAAAATCTACAATCCAACACAATGGTGTAGAAATATAGTTTTAATTATTTATTTATTTAAAACTTATATCCTGCCCCTCCTGCCCAAAGGCAGCTTGGGGCAGCAAACAACATAAAATAAATCTACAAATTTTAAAACAAATCATAAAGACTCACCTTCCCTCCCAACCCCACCCCCCCCTCGCTAAAGGCCTGGTGGAACAGCCACGTCTTACACAAACGTCGAAACGACAGGAGGGTGGGGGCCATCCGAGTCTCCTCCAGGAGTGAATTCCACAGCACGGGGGCAGCCACCGAAAAAGATCTCACATCAGTGGCCACCCGTCTCGCCCAGGGAACCTCCAAAAAGGCCCCTACAGACGATCTCAGGGGTCGCACGGGCACATGGGGAGTGGGCGATCCCGCAGATAGTCTGGGTCCAGGCCGTGAATGGCTTTAAAGGTCAAAAACAGCACCTTGAAACTAGCCCGGTGCTTTATAGGCAGCCAGTGCAGAGCCCGGAGCACAGGTGTCATGTGCTCCCTGCGGCCTGCCCCAGAAAGGAGATGGGCTGCGGCATTCTGCACCAGCTGCAGCCTCCGGACAAGCTTGTTGGGCAGCCCCACATAGAGGACGTTGCAGTAATCCAGCCTCGAGGTGATGAAGGCATGGATGACAGTGGCGAGGTCAGAGTCTGAGAGAGATGGCCGAAGCCGCTGGACAAGATGTAACTGCCGAAATGCACTCCCCGCCACAGCCACAACCTGAAATTCCAGGCTGAGCTGTGAATCGAGGCACACACCCAGACTCCGTACCTGCGAGAGCATGGGAGGGCGAAACCCTCCCCACTCCCCAAGAGGAGATTCAACCACTCCCAGGCTTCCCAGGCCTTCACCCACCAACGTCACCTCCATCTTGTCAGGATTCAGCTGCAGATGGCTCAACCTCATCTAAGCCCCCACAGCCGACAGGCACTGGGAAAATAGAGAGACCATTAATACGATTCTTATCTTTGATGCATAACTCATCTTAATACCCATTCCGTACACCAGGAGCATTGAACCTTTTCCCTCAGAGAGGTGACTGAAAACTAGCACATGCTCCGAGGGCCACAGTTGGGACCAGGGTACTTAATGGGTGAGCTTAGGAAGAGGCGAGTCTAGATCATGGATCTGTCCCCTGTCCTTGGTCATGTCCTCATCTCTGCTCCCTTACCTGGAGCTTAGTCTTTCAGTACATGGGGTAGGAACTGGGTCGAGGGGCTAGATCCAGAAACTGGAAAGGGGCCAGATAAAAATCTAGCTGTGAACTGCATTTAGCCCCTGGACATGAGGTTTCCTGCCTCCCTTACACTAACACAAATTTCTCAACTGTCTTCAAAATTCATTTTTGAAAATCTGGCCCAGCTATTGATCTATTGCTCCAGGAGGCAACCTGCTTCCCCTCTTATTTCATTCATTGCAAATCATCTGTAAGTCACTGTGTTCTGCGAGATGAAGCCAAGAGAGGGCATTTAGGGCTACTATAAAGAAGGTCACAGAAACAGAAAATTCTAAACCCCAATCAGTTCATTAAATTTCTGTAACTAAACAAAGGCACCTATCACAGAAATGTGGTATTCCAACCAGACTGCAATAGTTTCTGAACAGCTACATATGTCTGTACAGCATGTTGCACAATATAACAGCAATCTAAAATCCTTAAAAAAGGTAGACCAACCGACAAAACTTGGCTATGCACATATTTCCTTGCACTGGCCTTAATATTTATTACAGCATTTTTACCCCGCCCCTCTTGGTCCAGGCATAATAAAGTAGATATTATTATTATTAACGAACATTTATATAGCGCCAGCAGTGTACCGGACACTTTACAAAGTAACAAAATAGACACGGTCCCTGCCCTAGGGCTTACAATCTGAGAGACGGGAGCTGGGAAGAGACACAGGAAGGGGAACAGAGGGGGAGACAAGGGGTCTAACATTCATGAAGATGCCAGGTCTCAGGTGCACATGGCTCAGGTGGCTTGGTTACATTGAGAACAGTAGCAGGCAGGTCCACGTGGCAAGGATAAGGGTACACAGACCATAGGTATAGGATATAGTGGATCAGCAGGATAAAGAGTCTGACAGAGCAGAGCTAAAGAGGTGAGTTTTAAGCAGAGATTTGAAGGTATGAAGGTAGGGGGCAAGGAGGATGTGGACAGGGAGGGAGTTCCAGGCATAGGGGGCAGCAAGGGAAAAGGGACGAAGATGGTTAGGGGAGCAAGGAAGGCGTGGAAGGGTGAGAAAAGGGACAGAGGAGGAGCAAAGTGCACAGGCTGGAGTATGGAGGGAGATAAGCGCAGAGAGGTAGGGGGGAGCAAGGTTATGAAGAGCTTTATAGGTGAAGACTAGGAGCTTGTGCAGGATTCGTTCAGGAAGGTGAAGCCAGTGTAGCAAAGAGAGGAGGGGCTGCACATGGTCGAAGCGACGGGCGAGGTGGATGACCCTGGCAGCAGAGTTTTGGACGGAGATAAGGGGAGAAAGGTGAAACCGGGGAAGGCCAGAGAGAAGGAGGTTACAGTAATCGAGGCGAGAGATGACCAGAACACGAGGAAGAGTTTTGGCAGACGAGAGAGAGAAAAGGGAAAAATCTTAGCAATGTTATGGAGGGAGGAGCGGCAGGATTTAGCAACAGAGTCAATGTAGGTCTTAAAAGAATGGGATGAGTCAAAGATGAAGCCTAGGCTACGGGCTTGGGGGACAAGCCAGCAGATAGTTTGATAGCTTTAGGCATTTACACAACGACAGTTTTATTTACAGTGTCTTCCTGCCTCCCACAAGTGACTCTTTAGTGCTTCACAACATACATTAAAATACAATAAAAAGCCTGAAATCAATTTAAAATCCAATTAAAGCATTTAAAAAGCAGAAAGGAGAAAGGGGAGGGGGGGGGACATTTCGTGGAAACCAGCAGTGATTTCTCTAAAAGCACCTAAAGAATAAAAAGTCTTCAGGCACTTTTTAAAGGTGAGGAGGAAGGAACCAAGGCAAACATCTGGGAGGAGTTAGTCTCACACTGGGGGACTTGCTACAGTAAAGACCTGACCACCCACATGCTTAAACATGATGGCGGGATCCCCAAACAGTGGGCGGTTACCAAGTACTGAAGCAGTACAGCATAAAGTAGAAATCATACTGTCCACCAAATAACTCTCTTTTTGCACAGCTGCAAGGGGAGGATGCCCAGTTTCTTTTTGAAAAAACATGAACCCTCAGCAGAACCAAACAGAAACCTGAAGTACAAATTATTCAAGCTCATTTTGCCCACTTCTAAGTACACAATACAGTCCTCTCAAGTGAGTAGATTGGTATAAAATTCATTGTATTAAGCAGGAGTTGCATACATTTTTAGTTCGCTTTTAGAATAGCAGATTAATTGTCCCTATATTTGGGTGGGGGAGGGGTGGAAGAGGAGAAAGAAAGTTCACATGTGTGTAATATTAGCCTTTCAGGCCAAAAGTTTGCTTAAATACAGCCAAAAATATAAAATGTAACGTGACAGTAAGTTAGAGACTTACCTTGTTCAAGTGGAAGCGAACCACAGAATCCTAACTTTTTTTAGTTCATGTTTGTATAGTATCCTATGTTAAAGGAGTCGGTGGTCTCAACTAATGTCACACCAGCCCTTATCTAAATCATACCCGATACTAGGACTTGATCTAAAGCCCTCTGAAGTCAATGGAAAGACTCTAAATATGGTCCTTATTTAGCATTTTGTAGACTACTTTAGACAGAGGCCAGGTCAGTGCTGGCATGGAGATTGGGAAATCTATCCCTTCCTCCAGAACAGAGTTAAGAGAGATTGATGGGCACTGAACACTGATCTGTCAGCAGCATTATTACAATTATTATTTTTAGAACTCCCCAAAACAAGGAATCTGGAGGAGACCAAACCCTCAAATGAATGAGCTGGGAAATCACATGCCCATCCAGGTGAGTTTAACACAGATATAAATCAGTTACATGAACAACTGAAAAACTGACAGTTTCAGGATGTTTCTACAGCTACATTTGGCTATCAGAAAAAAATTGCCAAGAAGTAAACCCTATGCTTTTTTCTCTATTAATTATGCAGCAATATTGCATCTGCACATACTGCTTCATCACTGTGATGCAATGTCATACGAGCATGAAAGCAGGAGATGTAGCGGATGTGGCTTTTAACCCGATCTTTCTTCCCATATTGCCATCTCAAAAATATAAAAGTTTGGTTAAAACACTGTGTATATACCATCCAAGCCTGCAGTGCAATGCAGTAGTAGAGCATACCAGGTGCCATATTGGGTCAAAACAATGGACCTTTGAGCCCAGCATCCTGTCTCTAGGTAAACATGACTCAGTCTGAGGCGGGAAATCCATGGGGGATACTGTCCAGGCCGTATCAGGCCACCGACCATATGTGCTTGTGGCTGGGCTGGGCTGCTGCCCGCACAATCTAAAGATGTTTGCAACAGACATCTGGGTGACCAGTCCTGCCCCGCACTGCTCCCAGCGCCCACCCCCTGCTATTTCAGGCGGCCATTGCGGCCAATGATGGCCAGCCATGGGGTGGCTGGGAATGGCAGGCAGTGATCTGGGCCAGGTTATGGTGGGCCACAACAGATGTGTTAGTCCGCTGTGGCCCATACGGGCAGGTCTTAGCCCAGGCTTTTATTTTGAGGGTTTCCCGTGGTCAGAACCCCCGACATGGCCTGGGACAATCCCCGGAAGTACAAAAACAGGCCATAGCAGGCCACCATCACGTCTGTTTTCACCCTCCAACAGTGGACACCCGTGGACATTCCGAAGTACCCGTAACTAGTCAAATGGAGTGATCCATATCCTACTGTTCACTCCCAGCTCCCAACAGTCAGAGGTTACGTCCCCCAGCCTACTTTGCTAATAGCCATTAATGGACCTATCCTCCAAGAACTTATCCAGTGCTTTTTTAAAACCCAACTATGGTACTGGCCTTGACAGCATCGTCTTGCAACAAGTTCTGCTATTAACAACTCCTCCCTTCTTACTTGTTCCATGACACTTGTAATCATTTAAACTTCTATTATATCCCTGCTCAATATTCTCTTCTCCAAGCTGAAGATTCCTCACCTGTTGAGCTTCTCCTATGGAACTGTTCTGTACTCTTGATCATTTTTGTTGACATTCTCTGCACCTTTTCCAGTTCTACTGTATCTTTTTTGAGATGGGATGACCAGAACTGCATATAGTATTCAAGGCATGGTTGCACCATAGATTTATGTAGCAGCATTATATTTTCTATTTTATTCTCTACCCCATTCTGAATAATTCCTAACTTGCCTTTTTACTCACTGATGCACACTGTGCTGAGGTTTTCAATTAATTGTCCACAGTAACTCCAAACACCTTTTCCTGAGTGGTAACACCTAATTTAGAACCCAGCACTGCTTATGTAGAACTTGATTTTTTCCCCCTATGATTATGATGTTGTTATAAGCTTTTATATAGTACCAGCAATGTACCTGGTGCTTTACAGAGAATAAGATAGACACGGTCCCTGCCCGAGAGCTTACAATCTAAAGACGGGGAGCGGAGACAGGGAAGGGGGATCAGAGGGAGAGACAAGGAATGCAACATTCATGAGGATACAAGAACTCAGGTACACATTCTTGGCTTGGTTACAGTAAATTGGGAGTTTGCAGATAATAGGTGGAGGATAATCCTGGGTGGGGATGATTAGCAGGAGTAAGGAAGGGCAGAGCGGAAGAGGTGGGTTTTGAGGAGGGACTTGAAGGTGTGGAGGGTAGGGGCAAGGCAGACGAGGACAGGGAGGGAGTTCCAGACGTGCGGGGCAGTGAGGGAGAAGGGATGAAGGCAGTTGGGGCAGCATGGGAGGGTGAAGGAGGGGATGGAAGAGAAGCGGAGTGCTCGAACAGGGGTTCGGAGGGAGATCAGGACATAGAGGTAGGGGGGAGCGAGGCTGTGAAGGGCTTTGCAGGTGAAGACAAGGAGCTTGTGCAGAATACGCTCAAGAAGGGGGAGCCAGTGGAGAGAGGAGAGGAGAGGCTGCAAATGGTCAAAGCGACGGGCTAGGTGGATGATCCTGGCACCAGAGTTTTGAACAGAGATGAGGGAAGAAAGGTGGGAGCAGGGAAGGCCAGTGAGGAGAAGGTTACAATAGTCAAGGCATGAGATGACTAGGGCGTGGATAAGAGTTTTGGCAGAGGAGACAGACAGAAAAGGGCGGATCTTAGCAATGTTGTGGAAGGAGAAGCGGCAGGTTTTGGCCACAGAGTCAATGTAGGGTTTGAAGGTAAGGTGTGAGTCGAAGATGAAGCCCAAGCTTTGGGGACAGGGAGGTTGGAGACCCCGTCAATGGCAATTGACAGGGAACAGGGAGAGGAAGGATTAGGAGGGAAGATTTCGTCATAAGGAGTTCAGTTTTCGTCATGTTCAGTTTGAGTTGGCGTTGAAACATCCAGGCGGAGATATCAGAGAGACAGCTGGTGAGACGAGCTTGAACAGAGGGGGAGAGGGAAGGAGTGGAGAGAGAGAGAGAGCGTTGAGTGTCGTCAGTGTATAGGTGGTATTGGAAACCGTGGGAGGCAATGAGTTTGCCTAGGGATTGGGTGTAGATAGAGAAGAGGAGAGGGCCAAAGACAGAGCCTTGGGGAACCCCAACCGAGAGGGTAGGGAG
Source organism: Sphenodon punctatus (assembly GCA_003113815.1). Taxonomy (NCBI): domain Eukaryota; kingdom Metazoa; phylum Chordata; class Lepidosauria; order Sphenodontia; family Sphenodontidae; genus Sphenodon; species Sphenodon punctatus. Next base: position 1,532,552 of record QEPC01007591.1, read on the forward strand.
GAGGAGGGGGAGGAGTTAGGAAGAGATACACTGAAGGAGCGGTCAGAAAAGTAGGAGAACCAGTCGAAGACAGAGTCCCGGAATCCCAGGGAGGGAAGCGATTCAAGCAGGAGTGAGTGGTCAACAGTGTCGAAGGCAGCAAAGAGATCAAGGAGGACAAGAATAGAGTAAACGTGGTGGGATTTAGCCACAAGAAGATCACTGGTGATCTTAGCAAGAGCGGTTTCAGCGGGGTGAAGGGAGCAGAAGCCAGATTGGAGGGGGTCAAGGGAGGAGTTGGCAGAGAGGAGGTCGAGGCAACAGGAGTAGACAACGTATTCAAGGAGTTTGGAAGCAAAACGGAGGAGCGAGACAGGACGGTAATTAGAGGGTTCAAAGGGATCCAGAGTGGACTTTTTGAGAATGGGGGAAGACAGTGGCGTGTTTAAAGGCAGAGGGGAAGGAGCCGGTAGACAGGGAGAGGTTGATGATGTGCAGGAGGGGAGGAACGACGGTGGAAGCAATGGAGGTCAGGAGGCGGGAGGAATGGGATCCAGGGGGCAAGTGGAGGGGTTGGAGGAGGAGAGCAGGGAGATTTCCTCAAGGGAGGCGGGAGGGAAGGAAGACAGAAGAGAGGTGGGGGGGAAGGACTTGAAAGTGATTTCCAGGTGGATCTTGTCAATTTTAGAGGTAAAAAACTCACCTGAACAGCAGAGAACAGAAACGCTACGGTTGTATCCACTGTAAGTCCCATACCTGCCTCCAAGTTTTCAACACAACGCAATGCAGTGCTCAGCTAAGCAGTTTTCAATTTTACTCAGCAACAAGGTGTGCGCTTGGGGGTGGGCAGTTTGTCTAGGGGCTCAGAGAGTGCTACCACTCTCTTTACCATATATACGTTCTCCTGCGTTAGGTCGGGTATCACCTGCACATTTGTTCAGTGGCTGCCGGATGTTCATCAGTGTATGCCCCACGGAAGGCAGCTGGCTGCAATGGGACACGTCTTCCAGAGAATCTCAGATATGCATCCCATGCCAACATCTGCCAATCCAGGCTAATGGCCGCGGGCATGTCTGCTAGGCCTGCCCAGCCCTGCTGCGAGGTGGGGCTTGTGGATCAGGCCCAGAGGAGCACACTCACCCAGCCCATCAGCTGTTGATGGGGGGGGGCCTGGAGGAGCCCCCTTACCCCAGTCATCTGAACAGCTGGTGGGCAGGGGAGGTGTCTGGGGCTCCAGAAGTGCCCCTGATCAGCTGTTTGGTAGAGTGGGTGCACACCGCAGACAGCTCGTGGGGGGCCCTGAGAGGAGGGATCATCAACTGTTTGGTGGCAGCTCTTCGTGGGGCCCAATCCTACCAGGTAGCATTGGCCCAGGAGTCCTGTCCTGCGCGAAAAGCTCCTTCGACTAACCTGGGGCATGGAGGGACCCATGACACCAGTCCCCATACCCGGGTTATGGGGGGAGGGCTGCACGGGTAAACAGTCCTCTCAGCCAACCAGAGGAGTGGCAGCTGTAGTGCCTCGCCCCAGGGCAGATCAGGGAGCTTCCTCACCGCTGTCATGTCCGTTTTCACCCACACTTAAAGACTATTCACTATGGCCTTTTCTGAGCACTTCTGGCAGTTTATGATTCCACATCTTTAGTATCAAGTCTCTTCAAATTAAATTCAAGTTTGTGCCACTCATTGTCAATCTAATTTATCTACTAGCTTGTACTGACAGGCTCAAACAGAGTTGTGTCAGGACCATTAAAAGCTATAAGAGATCTGCCGGGGGGGGGGGAACCCTAATTAATAGACAATTGACAGCCCTACTTCTAATGGTAGGTTTGGCTATTATTCAGTTTACCTGCAGGCTCAATAAAAACAATGCACCAATTTATACAGCTATGACCGTAACCTTCATAAAAAGGAAAAAAAACTTTTAAAAGTTTCACTTAGCAAAAGGTCATAAAACCACAATCGTCACTCAGTTATATAAGCTAGGATTTCACATTTGGCTTATATTTGCAAGACACAGCTTTTCTAAATCACAAATGAAATTGCAAAGGAAAAGTGTCAGGAAGAACTATAGTACTAGCATGAAGAAAGAGAGATAATCCATGGTGTTGCCTTCTATTACATTTTCAATAGAACAATACATCCATGATGTTATCTGCAATCCCATAGCCATGAACACACGCACCGTCTCTTGTGTTATGCATTCTGGATGTTATATCAGGATACATTTTATGGGATCCTGGACGCAGTGCTCTCTAGGATATTTGTCACAAATGCATAGTGGGTGTCAGCATGAAGCTTGCGTATACGGGGTATGCAAGACTTTACGATAACGACCATAGTCCTCACACAGCAGGTCAGATTTTTCTGATTTATTTTTTGAGAAGTTTGCTGTTGAGGCTTGAAGATTGCTTCCCCATCTCTTCATATTATTTATTTATTTATTTTGTAGATTTTTATCCCGCCCCATCCTGCAACGCAGCTCGGGGCGGCTAACAACAGTCATAAAACAATTAAAAACAATTTAAAATATAAATATAAAATATCTCAATAAAACAGGGTAAAAAGGACAGTGATAAATAAATAAACGGGCGGGGGATTAAAAACTCCCCCCCCCACCCTCCCTCCCAAAGGCCTGGGCAAACAGCCAGGTCTTACAGTTCCGCCGAAATGTTAAAAGGCTTGGGGCCAGGCGAGCTTCCTCCGGAAGGGAGTTCCACAGCCGCGGCCCCACCACCGAGAATGCCCGCTTCATCGTGGCCCCCCGCTTCACGCGGGGGACCTCCAAGAGGGCACCCCCGGCGGACCGCAGGAGCCGTTCCGGGGCGCGAAGGGCGAGGCGGTCCCTAAGGTAAGAGGGGCCAAGGCCGTATAGGGCTTTATAGATCATAACTAGGACCTTGAACTTGGCCCGGCACACTATAGGCAGCCAGTGCAGCGCTCGGAGCACCGGTGTAATGTGCTCCCGACGGCCCGTCCCCGTAAGAAGACGAGCCGCCGCATTCTGCACCAGCTGCAGCCTCCGGGCCAAGAACAAGGGAAGCCCCACGTAGAGCGCGTTGCAGTAGTCGAGCCGCGAGGTGACGAAGGCATGGATGAGGGAGGCCAGGTCCGGGCCAGAGACATACGGACGCAGCCTACGTACCAGATAGAGCTGGCGGAAGGCAGCCTTAGCGACTGCCTCCACCTGCTGCTCCAGCCGCAGGTCTGCATCCAGTATGACCCCCAGACTCCGGACCTGCTGAGCTACAGGGGGGCAAACCCCCCCAACTAGGGGGGCCACCACCCCCTTCGCCCTCCCCACCACCATCACCTCCGTCTTATCTGGGTTGAGCTTCAGTCTGCTCCGCCGCATCCAATCCGCCACGGCCTCCAAACATTGGGATAGCACCGAGACAGCAGGGTCTGGGTCAGTAGAAAACGAGAGGTACAGCTGAGTATCATCAGCATACTGGTGACATCGCACCCCGAACCCTCTCACGACCTCCCCCAAGGGCTGCATATAGATGTTAAATAATAATGGAGACAAGATCGATCCCTGCGGAACGCCACACGGTAAGGCGCGGGGGCTCGATGTTTCCTCCCCCAACACCACCCGCTGGCTCCTCCCCGAGAGGAATGAACGGAACCATTCAAGAACAGTCCCGTCCAGACCCCCCCGGTCACGCAGTCGTCTCAACAGCAGCCCATGGTCCACGGTGTCAAAAGCGGCCGAGAGATCGAGCAGGATGAGAAATGTCGAACATCCCGCATCCATCTCCCGGCGGAGGTCGTCCACCAAGGCCACCAACGCCGTCTCGGTGCCATAGCCGGGGCGGAACCCAGATTGAAACGGGTCAAGGAGCCCGATATTATCTAGATGACCCTGGAGCTGGAGCGCCACTGCCCGCTCAATAACCTTCCCTAAAAAGGGAAGGTTAGAGACAGGTCGGTAGCTGGCGAGCGCGTCTACGTCCAACGATGGTTTTTTCAGCAGGGGGCGCACCACAGCCTCTTTTAAGCAAGGCGACAACCTCCCCTGCCGAAGGGACGCATTCACCACCCTCGCCAGCACCGTCCCCAACGTCTCCCCGGAAGCTTTTATTAACCAGGACGGGCATGGATCTAGTTGACAACACGTGGCCCTCACAGACCCCAGGACATCCACCACATCGGCTGGCGTCACTTCCTGAAACTCACCCCATAAAGATGGACCAGACGGACCCTCCGCCCCCCCGCGCTCTTCCCCTACTGCTATCAACCCAGCGTCGAAATCGGCCTGAATCCGAGCGATCTTGTCTGCGAAGTAGATGACAAACTCCTCACAGCGGGCCCGGGACAAGTCCCCATCCAGGCGGAGGGAGGCCGGACTAACCAGCCCCCGCACCACCCGAAACAGCTCCGCTGGACGCGACTTCGCAGACGCTATGAGGACGGCGAGGAATTCCTTCCTCGCCGTCCTCACAGCCTCCACATAGGACCGCAAATGGGCCCTATGGAGAAGACGATCGGAGACAGACCGAGTCCGACGCCAGCGTCGCTCTAGCCTCCTGCCCACACGCTTCATACACCGCAGCCCCTCAGTAAACCAAGGGGTCCTGCGGTGACGAGACCGAGGCAGAAGGCGCCTCGGAGCCACCCTGTCAATGGCCTCCTCCAGCAAGATGTTCCAATGCCGGACCAGCTCATCCACAGAGTGACCGTCCACATCCAGGGTAAGCTCCCTCAGGACCTCCTGGAACCGCTGGGGTTCCATCAGCCTCCGAGGGCGGACCATCCTAACTGGTCCCTTCCCCTTCTGGAGGGGGCGCGCTAAAAGACCGGCCTGAAGGAGGTAATGGTCCGTCCACGACAAGGGCACCGCTGTCACCTCCCCCACAACCGGACCCCCCGCCTCAAGGCCAGAGCCGAAGATCAGGTCAAGGGTGTGTCCCCCCCACGTGGGTTGGGCAGATCACCTCCTGGGACAAGTTCATAGTTGCCATGGCGGCCATGAACTCCTGCTCTGCCCCAACAAGGCCGGCATCCTTGCCATGTCTGTCTAGAGAGGATTTTATGCATTCCTGCACTCGTGTTCCAGATGCATAGACAACCACTGTATAATAAAATTAGAGAAGCGTACTCCAACCACATATTCATAACTTTTCCAGATGAGCTTATGCTAACAGACTGTTAATCATAATAGGTCCTTTAGAGTGATTCATCTTTATATATAAAAAGATTCACACTCACCAGATCTTTTTCTGTCTTTTTATTTAATAATCCATCGACTTTGGAATCCAGCTCTGCTTGAATTTGGTCTCTTCTTTTCAAAGCAACCTTAACATATAAATGAAATATATTGTATTAAACTCTAACAAACTGTGGATAGAAGCATTATCTAAGAGCACTTCACATTCTGAAGAGCTTATTGTTTACGTTTTCAACAGCATTCTAAGATTTAATATCTTCGGCAAAATGCGACTCTCTCTTTAAAGTAACTTTGAAATATATACGGACTTTTATTAACACAATTCCCCCTCCCCACTCACCCCACAAAAAATGGTTGATAGGGCTCCTGCAAAATTTAACATGAAATGCTACAAAAATCTGTTAAACTGTGATGGTAAACAAAGTGTCCATACTATTTTTAATTTTCCAGAAGATAAAGTGCCAGTACCAGGAGTACAAGCAGCAGTAAAAAGGATACAATTCAAAACAAATGATTTTATAAAGCACCTGGGGTAAAGGTAAGATATTGTTTTGATTGGGTCAAAATCATGTTGGCAATACAAGCAAAGGACAGTTCAGAGGAAGAAGGAATCCAATAAAAGCTTTTAATAAAAAAAGGTCACAAACAATCAGTCACATATACCAAGAGAAGTACATTCATCCTTAAACTTAAAATTCTAATTCAGCTGATATAGGTAAAATAATAGCAATGGCTAATGTATAAAAGGAGCATTTTTTGGATATACTTATTTCAGAGATGTAGCTGATACACCTAGACACACACATGCAGGAAACATCCTTAGTGTAGGGCATGTAAAAATAAATAAATACTGGATATGAGTAATAATAATAATAAATAAAATTGTCATGATACATTAGAAATTTGAAAGATTAGCATGGACGAGAAAATACTCTGCTTCTCTGGCAAGCACACCCTGCAAACTAAGACTTAGAGGTATTTTTTCAAAAGGACACTTGCAAAAAAATAGTCATATTTTTGAACCATTACAATAAATACAATGTGTATTGAGGCTCATCAAAAGCTTAATTCATTAAGATACTCTTGATTGGAACATAATTTAAAGACTGTCAGTGTGCCAGACCATTCAGTGAGTTGTCTTTCATTATTGTATAAATGTAATTATTTATTACTAAAGAGTATGTCCTGCTTAATTGTATATTGCAAATGTTATTAATTCGTAAAAGTTGAAGCAAGACAAATAGATATGCAATAATATCCCTTGGTATCATGAAATTCATTACTTTTAGCCCCTATTTTATTCCTACATAAGTAGTAAAAGCCATGAAGATGAATAATTTCCCAACCATTAGCCCCACTCAAAATACACAGTAAAAGTATACTAACACTGTGCCATAATAAATATTGGCAAATGCTGACTTTTTGCATGAATGCTTGTGATTTTTCTGGGCTTCATAAGCCTATTTTTATTGTATGCTAGGTCTTATTGCAGAACAACTATAGTAGTATTCCAGCTTTAAAAACAAGTCCTTCCTTGTTAACTGTTGCCTAATGACTAAGTATCTACAGTACAGGCCTACTCTCTCAGGGTATCCTTCCTAACTTGTCAAGTAGGAGGGGTTCTATTGGGATACAAAACTATTTGCTTTGTCTGTCTTCCTTCTCCCCCCTCATCCACTGATCCCCTTGCATGCATTTCCCAAATTCAGATTTCTTAAAAGTAGATAGGGATTATCCCACTCCATATCCTAAACCCTTTCCCTGGGTGTGCACTTTCATGACACCCCCTCGGGAGGCTGTCTATGCTAGCGTTGCCACGCCTCAGAAAACAGGTTTTTCCAAGTTGTATATGGCACTAAGGCAGATTGTCAGTGTGCCTACAGAGCGAACCGTGATTCTGCTCAGAAGAGCTATCTAGGTAAAGGAGGGCATGTAATATTACTACTATGGGAACATGGCTGCACACGGCAGCTGAGGAGGGTCTCATGCAAAAGTATTTTTACTTTGGGATTGAAGACCGGCTTCCTTAATTAACAGGGAAAAAACCAAGTGTGTACTAATAGATAACTATTCTATGTGATATTACTTTTTATTTATCAGGGTTTTGTGTAGTTTTTTTAGTTATTTACAACAATGTCCACAACTGACAGCAAAAGCACATATTATAAGACTAACAAGAATGTAATGCAAGTAATGACCATCTTCCGCACATCCCTGCAGATTTCACCAGATTCCTCTCTCATTCTAATTTTGGCACAAAACTTCAAAACAGCAGTTCATAGACCAGCCTAAACAACACTTAAATGATCTTACCATTAATATTTCACTGTAAAGAACATATTCATGTACAACAGGAATCAGATTTTCCGAGAGTCCTGCCATCCGTTTCTCAGTAGCTTTGCAACATTTATCAATGCAGCCAGCGACACCTTTTAGAGAGTCTACTAGATCTTCCTCTGATGCAGACCAAAGTGTGTGGATTGGGCCATATTCCTTCATTTCGCAACAATATTCTGAAAAAGAAAAGCAATATTAGTTGACCAAGTCAATATCCGAGATGTCTGATGTAAGTTACATTTGTATCTGTACTTCCAACAAAGCACAAAGACCAAGGCTGGATTCTCACAATCTCTCCAAATGGCTCCGAAGAACGGAGATGTTACAGTACTAAACCGGTGTCTTTTCAACTTCTTAAGTAGCAGTAAGTCCTGTCAAACTTTTAATTGTTAAAGCATAAAAAGACTAAGATACTCATACCCACAGTGACGAACAATCCATTTGGAAAAACATAATGTATGTGTACGCAATATTTAGGTAGAGGGTGCCACTTACACAGTTCATTTAATTTCCAGAGCTACTACCAATTATTGCCTTATTCCCCATTTTAAATAGAGAATGTTTGCAAAAGTTTTTTCATATCTAAAAAATGAGAATTTTTTAAAAATAAATCTGTACACTATATTGTCTTAGAAAACCACCTCCAAATTCTGCTTCCCTCCCATTCACTCTCAAACATCAGAAAGCTATTACTCTGTATTAGAAAGAATGGCAGAAATAACCCCGTACTTTACCATAGAAAAACGGATAGGCCATGGGCCCAAGAAAATTGAAGTATCTTATTGACCCTGAAAGACTCTCGTTGCTCTAAGATCATTTCATAAATGGTCTTGTCTGCTTGGGATTTTGCTACCCTTCCAAATTTACCACAACAAAGTTTGCACTAGAGAAACATCTAAAAAGGAAACATGGCTGATACACAGGATCTGGAGAGGCCTCTGGAAATCTGTACAAATCCTAGAGTACGCTACAGCTAGTTGAAAGCCTTACAACTCACAAGAAGCAGATCTGCACAAAAAATTTTCATAAGCTAGAAAGGCTAGAAACCAGCAACATCTGGTAGCATTCAAGTGAGAGTCAAATGTGTATTCAAGACCTTCCCTTTGCTATGTGCCAATTCTCTCATAGTTAGAGGTTTCAGTTTAAAACAAACAAAAACCTTTTATTAAAATGAATTTCCTTTCTATAATCGACCCAGCCAGTACATGTTGAGATAAAAGATGACTTCACTGTTGCAAGCTAAAGGAGAAAAGACTTACTTACTATGGAACACAGTGGAGCTCTACAAGGTATTTCTACATGCAAAAGAATTCCCAACTAGAGATCAGTGGAACTGTAAAACACACGGTCAGCTTGAGTTACATAAGATTAAGGATCAGAAATTTTATATTTTAATAGTTAACATAGGTAGAGAAAACTGCTATTCCTGGAAACAGGACCTTTAATTGAGCAGTAACAGCATGGGTGCAAGTCCCATTTGTTTTAATGGGATTCATGTTCACACTAGGAGCTAGTATCTGCACAGAAGATCACACTCCAAGAGAGAGGCATGTTCAAATACACCCTGATCCAAGGTCCACATGAGTGAACTAAAACTACAGGTGTGAGCATGCGCACAGTGTGCCCCTGGGAAAGTCCCCCAACTCCTAACTGCACTGCTGTCATGTATTTCCTATTATAAGCATATATTTTTGCCCATCTGTGTTCCTAATGTATTAATTTTGAGTTTTTATATGTTAACTTTCTGTTTCAAAGTATTGGATTAGTGTTTTGAAGCACTGATTTCTAAAATCAACTTCTGTGATTAGCTTGGTTCAAGCTAAAGCCCCTTCAGCTACATTCCAATGAGCCTTTTTTTAAAAAACACTTCCCAAATGAACTTTTGACTGTTGCCAAGGAAACAAAGACACCTAGCTAAAAGTGGCTAGCAATAAAGAATTAAGAGAGGTGGTTCAGAATTAAGAGAGCCAATTAGAATCCAGTGTATCTCCTTGCTAATTGACGTCAGCATCGTCACTCCTCAGGAAATGTGATCCTCCTAGCAGGCAAACTGTTTAAGAAGGGAGACAAGAGACTTGCTCTCTAGACTGAAATTGCACGTTTGGATTTCTCTCTCACTTAACATCATGGCAGACTAAGGGAAGATCTGGGAAATACGTAACGTATGATTCTTGATATCTTTGAGCCGATGAATTGTGCGTATGCTAAGCTTTTAGAAGCTTTTTCTTAAAATAGAAATGTTTTAAGATCATGTAACTTTGATTGGCTATCAATACCATTCTATGTAAGCTACTGATATTTTCTATTTATATTTAAGTAAACTATGCATATATTTTAATATATTCTAAAAGTTTCATGTTCCTTTATTTATAAATGTAATGTCATTTTACAATACTTGCTTTGCTAGCTTGGCCTCAAAGTAAAGTGTAAAACTCATTTTATACAATTAGGAGAAAAAGTCCCAATCCAGTATGATTAGTTCAGCTGGGAAACTTAACCTTCTTTCCTTTTTATAAAAAGAGTACGCAAAATGTGACACTGCCACTTCAGCACCGCCTCTCCCAGCAAGCGACATGGTTGAGAGGAGGGGCAGGGACTTTCCTGGGGGCACCCTGCACATGCACCTGTAGTTTTGGTCCACATGCACTTTGGATTGGGGTCTTGGTAATCAAAGAAAATTTTTGTAAGAGCATGAAGATCCAACAACCTATTAGAAAGAGCAGTGGTTTCCAAATTGTGGGCTAGGAACCCACTTGGGGTCATGTCACTAACTGATATGTGCTAAGTTTTGCTTGTTTTTGTTATTGCCTGGGCTCACAGGATGATATTTAAGTCATAAAATTGGGTTATGAACAGCAGGAAAGTAAAAAAAAAATTTAAAATCTGTCCTGTGACACTCAGTGAAGATGTATCAAACAAACAAAAAAGATAAAAAAGAATGACCATGCTGAGATTCAGAATATAACATCATGCCAGCAGGAAATATAGTGTTTATATTTCACCTTAAGAACAAGTGTTCTGTGCCCAACAAGAAGTGTTCACACAGTTCATCCAATTCATGCAACATGGACCTGCCTGCTGTCATTCTCATCGTAACCAAGCCAAGTACGTGCACTTGAGACCTCGCATCTTCATGAATGTTAGACCCCTTGTCTCTCCCTCTGTTCCCCTTCCTAAGTCTCTCCCCCAGCTCCTGTCTCTCAGATTGTAAGCCCTAGGGGCAGGGACCATGTCTATTTTATTACTTTGTAAAGTGCCAGGTACACTGCTGGCGCTATATAAATGTTTGTTAATAATAATAATAATAATAATTAATACAGTACGAAGCTGGCTACACGGCTTGGTTCTCTATTTAACTGCTGGTCAGGGTAGTTTAAAGAAAGGCAGCAGCCTAAATAACTTTTCATGTCAATACCTTATTAATGCTGATTCTGTCAGAGGAAGCTCCAGGTGTGACCAAGTAATGAGCAAAAGAGAAAGGTGGAATCCACACCAAATTATTTCCCTGAGGGATGAACATGCTGCCCCCACAGCAGTGCCAGCAACTTGACTGCAATGAGGAAAGCTAACAGATTTAGATCGGCACCATGGCTGCTCCAGTGAACTGCTATAAGACCACCAGGAAAAACATGCTGTCTTTGCACACTGAAAATGCACATCTTTCTCACATCCACTTCCTTCTGCAATATGGCGATAACAGCAGTATTATGAAAACAAAAAAAAATAACCACCTGCACTTGTAACTTCTACCTACCCCTTTCTTCCTTGTAAACTCTATGGGATATTTTGTCTAGCAAACTTATTAGTTGACTAAACGTTTCCACATAGTCACTCATTTCTGCAAACACTTCCGGGCGATTTTTTACTGTTTTCCCTCGCACGGAGGACGCTACAGCTCGGACAGTCTGTCCCATTCTGCTAAACAAGCCAGGACCCTGCTTCTTGTGAGATAAGAGTTCCTGAAAAATAAAACATAAAAACATGTACACAGGTAAATATTTTAGTTTTCCTTGCCCATCATTAGCTTTCTTTGCAGTTGGAAAATACGAAAATAAAGAAAGCCATGATTAGGGATATATTTACAACTACTCTAGATTTCTAGCTATTGTTTATATGTTATTTATACTTATTAAATATGTAGCAGCTGGGTCTTAGATCAGTTATCTAAAATTTATTTTTTCTACCTCAAATCCTGCCCCTTTCCTGGCTTTCCTTTTTAAAATTTCATTATTGCAGCCACATGGTGAACGTTAAATTCTCTACAGTGTAGAACCATTTTCCTGAAGCAAGGAGACCAATGTAATTTAAGGTTAGAAGGAACTACCATGATAATCTAGTCTGACCTCTGATGTAACATGATTTTGCCCAGTCATTCTGTCATCAAGCTTATCAATCTCTCATCAAGCCTAACAGTTTAATTTTGGAGTAAGCTTATTTTTGGAGTAAGCTTATATTTATGAAAATATACATCATCAAAGACTTCAAGTGATGGAGACTCCAATATATTCCTAGGTTGAATGTTACAATTTGTCATCATGTTTAAAGACATGCATTTATATGGTTGACTTTAACTCCAGGTGGAGACATTAGTTGTCCACTGTGATGAGTTTGCCACCTACTTTGCCACCTACGTATTTGGTTCAACTTGAGAAGTGGCCATCTTCTATCGGGGGGCGGGTGGTCAGGAGCACATCACACCTATGCTCCAGCATCAGTACTGGCTATCAATAGCTCACCGGGTACAATTCAAGGTGTTGATTTTGACCTATAAAGCCCTACATGGCTTAGACCTCAAGTATATGAAAGACCTCCTTCGCCCTCATGTCCTATCATGGCCTACGAGGTCAGCCAGGAGCACACCCTTGAAGGTACCATCTGTCTGTAAAGTTGTTACAGTTAGGCATGCGGAGAAGTGTTCCTTGTGGCTGCCCCACTATTATGGAACTCCCTCCCCTTGCAGGTTCATTTACGCCCGAGCCTGTTCATCGTCCGGAAACATTTAAGACCTTTTTATACGGCCAAGTGTTTGGAAGGCAGGGATAAGGTTGGGTGACTTTTAGGGGCTTGATCGTAAGCCACCCTGTCAGGCTCCGGGGTACGGAGCCGTGGGGGAAACCAAGGAGGGAGAAGGAAGGCCTGCGCTATCAGGCTACAGGGGACAGAGCCGGGGAGGGGGAAACAAGGTAGGAGGAATCAAGGCCCAGGCACAGGGGGGGGGAAAGGGTGGCCCCAAGGCGACCCTCTGAAACCTCTCAGTCGCTCTCTTGCACCCGAGAGATTATGTACTCAGCAGCGTTACCAGGCACCCTGGGCTAAGAAGGTACGCGACTCATCATCGAGGTCAGGGTCCGGAGCCAAGGGAGGAACCCACCACAGGGATGTTGGCGGGGTAACCACTACCCTGGAAGCAGGGGG
>QEPC01007591.1:1546861-1567993 GCA_003113815.1 Sphenodon punctatus
TGTGGCCACACCAAGGCTTAAATACTTCCTGTGGCCAACCAGGAAGCTGGGAGGCAGGGCTAAGGCAACTGGCTACAGCTGGGAGGGGGCATGACACACAGGGAGCAAGCACACAAGGGAGACAGAAGGGGGAAAACCCAACACCCTCACAAGCCCACCAGGTGGCGCAGGGTGCTGGAGAGCCTGCTCAGCACCCCAAGGGCCATGGGTTCAAGACCCAGCCCTGACACACCCTGAGGCTTGACGGGAAGGGCAGCATATAACATTTAAAATAAATAAATAAATACATTTATTTTGACCATGACTGTGTTCAGCTTTAACTTCCAGCCACTGAAACATCTTAAACTTTTCTCTGCTAATTAAATAGTCACCCATTCTCAAAGATCTCTTCCTCAGTTAGGTGCTTGTAGATTGTGATCAGAGTTTGAAGCAGAGGACTGAAATACTAAAGAACTGTTTTAAATCTTTTTTAGCCTTAGGGCAGTCAGAGAACAAGATTCTTCTTTTGTAATATAAATGGTACATTTTTTAAAATCACCCTATGAAATTAAACATCAATATTCTTAATGAGCATGATATATAGATATATATACACATTTTTAAAAGAAACATTGTAGAAGAGTCTGACATGTCTAGGGATGGTAATATCACAATAAGAACTCATTTAGAACACATTATAAACTTCTTACCCGAAATCAAGGACTATTTTCCATGAACATCATCATATTCCTGGTATACAGTGCTAAATGTGTAGAGATCAGTATTATTCCCATTTTACAGATGGGGATCTAAATCAGACAGACAGACTTTTTCCATATCACCCAGCGAGTGCCTGGATGAGCCCATGATTTGAACTCAATCTCCCAGGCACACACCAATCTTAAACTGTAGTGTTTAGAATTTTTTTTTATAGGTAGGCTATTTCATAGCTGCCTCCTGTAGGGTTTATTGTACCTCTGTCTGAAGCATCTACTGATAAAACAATATCAAAGGCAGCTGTCTCTGCCCCTGAGGGTTGTGAAGAGGATTACTAACACCTGGCGCCTCCTGCCTCCACAAGTATATTAAGGCCGGCAGTGGCAGCCAGGATCCTTGATAACCCCATGACTTCTGGGCCCGATGTGGCCAAAAGCGGCCCACCACCCGGCTCAGGAGCTGCTGCCTTCTACCTCCCTGCGGCTACCTGGGTGCCGCCGCCGCTACTTCGGACGCTGCTGTTGCCAGACCAACCCGCCGCTTCCCAAAGCCGTGCTGCCTGGCCCCACAGGTACCAACTCCCCCCTCCCCCAACCAGAGGGGGGCAGGACCAGGGCGCATCCGACTAAAAGCAGCCCACCACCCAGTGGTGCCACACCTAAGGGGTCCCTTAGCAGGACTGGGTGGTGGTGGTGGTGGTGGCATTTTTTGCTATTTTAAGAGGGAATAGGATTGGAATGGGGTGTTTTCTTTTTGAGGGAGGGGGACAAGGGGACTGGGTTAGGGAGGCAAGGGTTGACCTCCTTGGTGTGAGGGAAGGGTGCAGTCCTTTGAAAGGGAGGAATCCTCCGGTGGCAGTGGAGGATGGGTGGGGTGTTTTGGGGGGTGGGGATCTCCCTTGGGGGGGGGTGTCTGCAGCCATAGAGGTCGTTCTGGGGCAGGGAAACTATGGTTCTTCTTGGAGACAGGTACGACCCGTGAGACAGAACAGATGGTGTGTTTCTGTCTTGCTTACTGGCCCCCAGGCAGGTGGTGAGGTGATCGGGGTTCAGAGGGCCCCTGGTCTTGGCTTGATGCTGATAGATGTGAGGTTAGTGGCTAACAAGTCAACTGTGGTCCGGGAGTTGATCCTGGACCAGGCGGCCGACCTCGCATGTGTCACCGAGACCTGGCTGGACAATGAATCAGGGTCTATATTGGCTGATCTTGCTCCGGCTGGGTACTCTGTGCAGCATCAGCAGCGACTGGAGGGATGGGGGGGTGGGGGGAAGCGGTGTATTCATTCTTTTTAAGGATACCTGGTCTGTAAGGAGATTCCCTGTAAGATCTATCATGGGTATAGAGGGTCTACATCTGGGGTTTGGATTGGGCTGGAGACAGAGTGGGGATACTGCTGATATACTGTACACCCACCTGTATGGCGGCCTCCCTGCACGCACTGACCGAGCTGGTGTCAGAGGTGGTCTTGCGGTCCCCCAGGATGATAGTTCTGGGGGACTTCAATATCGATGTGGACGCGAGTCTTGGAGGGGCAGAGCGTGAGTTCATGGCCGCCATGGCAACCATGGGCCTGTCTCAGAGAGCAGTGGACCCCACGCATATTGGAGGACATACCCTGGACATGATATTTTGCACAAGCCTTGAGGCGGGGGATGTGTCAACAGTGCCCTTGTCGTGGACAGATCATTACCTCTTCCGGACGGATATCTTGACACATGTTGGCCCTTGGGAGGATGTGGAACCAGTTATATTGGTTCGCCCCCGAAGGCTTATGGAACCTGAATGGTTCCAGATAGCTCTAGGGGATGTTTCCGCTGACCTCGATGGCCGTTCGCTCGATGACCTCGTGTCCAGGTGGAATACCATGGTAATGAAGGCCAAAGACTGTGTGGCTCCCAGGCGTCCGCTCCCAAATTGCCGACAACGTGGCTCCCCATGGTATACCGAGGAGCTACGGCGGATGAAGCAGGAAGGGCGGCGGTTAGAGTGACAGTGGCGTCATTCGCGTACTGAAGTTGACCGGTTGCGGCATAGAGTCTGGTTACGTACCTATGCCGTTGCGGTGTGGACAGCAAAGAAGGTTTTCTTTGCTGCCCTCATTGCATCTGCTTTGTCCCGCCTGGCTGAGCTGTTCCGAATGGTGAGGGGGCTGGTCAGTCCATCCTCCCTCTGCCTGGACATGGAACCATTAAATGCTCGCTGTGCTTTGTTTGCGAACTTTTTTGCAGATAAAATCGCTCAAATTCACCAGAGTTTTGATGCAACCTTTTCAGCAGGGAACAGGTCAGAGGCAGTAGAAGCCCCTTCTTGTCCTGTTTTATGGGATGAGTTTCGGGCGGTATCACTCTCGGATGCAGGGGATGCTCTTGGGACTGTCGGGCCACCTATTGTAAACTAGATCCTTGCCCGTCCTGGCTTTTTAAGGCTAGCCGGGAAACACTGAGGCCATTGCTGGTGGGGCTAGTCAATGCCTCCCTTGGGGAGGGAAGGATGCCGGCTGTCTCAAGGAGACGGTGGTGTGGCCCCTGCTCAAGAAACCATCAACGGACATTGGTGCCATTACCAGTTCTCAGCCAGTCTCTAACCTTCCCTTTTTAGGGAAGGTTATCGAACGGGTGGTGGCTCAGCAGCTTAAAGGGGCATTTGGACCGGGTTAACTTTCTCAATCCCTCGCAGTCGGGCTTTCGTCCGGGTTATGGCACGGAGACTGCGCTTGTGGCCTTGGCTGACGACCTCTCCCGTGAGATGGACTGGGGTCATTCAACCCTGCTGATCCTATTAGATATCTCAGCTGCATTGGATACCATTGATCATGAGTTGTTGGTGACTTGGCTGCTGGACCAGGCAGGGATTGGCAGGACTGTTCTTGAATGGTTCCGCTCTTTCCTGGCCGGGAGAACCCAGTGTGTGGTGCTAGAGGCATTTTCATCGTCCCCCCGGGGCCTCACGTACCGGAGTACCACAGGGTTCCATCTTGTCCCCTCTCTTGTTCAATGTATATATGCAGCCTCTGGGAGAGGTTGTTAGGGAGTATGGAGTGAGATGTCATCAATATGTTGATGACACCCAACTCTCTCTCTCATTTTCCTCTGACTCGGGCCCGGCAGTCTCGGTGCTTACCTGATGTTTGTCCGCTGTGGAGGATTGGATAAGGGCGAGCTGCCTGAGGCTTAATCCTGACAAGACAGAGGTGATGGTTGTGGGGAGGGCCGAGGGAGTGGTGGCCTGGGGTCTGCCCTCCTCTGGTTTCTCAGGTCCGGAGGTGCTCCTGGACCCGCAGGTGGCGGCTGTGGCAAAGGGAGCATTTTGCCAGGCACACCTGGTGCGTCGGCTTACGCCGTATGTCTTGGACTCGCATGGATGACTGTGGCCAGATCCTTTTATTACCTCAAGACTGGATTACTGCAAACATGCTCTACACGGGGCTACCCTTGGTGTTGGTTCGGAAGCTGCAGCTGGCGCAGAATGCAGCGGCCCATCTCTTGACGAGGACGGGCCGACACAAGCATATCACACCAGTGCTTTGCTTTTTGCCCTGGCTGCCGGTAGGCTTCCGGGCCCAATTCAAAGTGTTGGTGCTGACCTTTAAAGCCCTAAACGGCTTGGGCCCCACCTATCTGCAAGACCGCCTCACCCTCCGGGACCTGAAGTAGCCCCTGTGGTCGGCGGGGGTGCCCTCCTCGAGGTCCCCCAGGTGTCTACTATGAGGAGGGCGTTCTCCGTGGCTGTGCTACGGCTGTGGAACTCCCTCCCATCGGAGGTCCGCTTGGCTGTCTGCCTCCCCTCTTTCCGCGGACAATGTAAGACTGGCTGTTCCGCCAGGCCTTTCCTGAGGGAGATGGGGGCGGGTGGGTTGGGTTAGGGTAGGGAGGGATGGGGTTTTATATTGTTTTTAATTGAATTATTATTGTTTGGGTTTTTTTAAATTTAATATGCTGTAAGTCGCCCCGAGTTGCCTGAGGCAGGAGGGGGCAGCATAAAAATGTTAATATAAATAAAATAAATAAATAAATAAATAAAATAAATAAATAAAGCAGCATCCAGACCCCTAGTTTGGTCTCACATGGCAATTCCTATTTTCCCATAACCAAAAAAACAAAAGGACACTTTACCCAGGCTTGTGCAGTAAGAAAAACTTTGAAGTCTTCATTAAAAGTTAAAGTTGGATGATCAGCAATTCGGTTTAAAAATTTATGCAATGCCTTCCTTCGAGTTTCAATGAATTCATCACTAAACCGTTCCACCATTCCTTTCATTATGAATTTTTCAGGCAATGGCTACAGGAAAAGAAAAAATAAATAAATGATAACTGTGCAGGTTACAAACTGTAATATTACAGAGCGGTTCTACTAGGAGCATAACTATCATAGAGTAAGGGGGCTCAGTTCCTAGTGGCACTCGGGTTGCTTGCAAAGCGCCCTGCCAAGAAAGACGTTCTCTTAGTGGGAGGGGTAGAGTGTTGGTTCCACTGCCATTCACCCTTAAAACTTCCTTCTTGGAAGGGCAGCTGCCACTCCAAGGGAGAGGCTGCTGGGAGTAGTGCTGCCATCATGGGTAAGTCCTGTCCTCCATCCTGTCCTTTGAAGGGGGGGAAAGAGGAGGAGGGACAGAACTGGGATATGAGCCCGGGCGCGCTACAGTCTTGCTATACCAATGGGTTCTGGTATCTAAGGGTGAAAACAAACACAATGTTATCTCTCTGGAGACCATGTTCAATCCGTGCAGCCCCCACTCACATGTTTAGCATGTCCAGCCTAATAAATGGGAAGCCCCCTACGTGTATTTCATGTGTTTGCAGGCAGCCTCCACTTGTGGTGCCAGCCAGAGTGAGAGCAGAGAGAGGGGCAGGAAGCGGTCGCTCCTCAGATGCTCTCAGATTTCTGCTTGTGACTCTATGGTGCTGGTGGACCTGTACACGTGGAGGTACTGCACACACTCTAATTGATGGGACACGGACACATAAGCGCACATTAGCCCTGATTCATCAGCATTTGTCCACACGGCAGGAAAAACATTCTCCGAGACACCACCATGAGTAGGGGCTGGAGGGCTAGTGGGGGCAGCCATGTGGCCAGTGGGGGCAAACATCTGGTGAACACCTAATAAATGGCAGGTGGACAGCCACCTGGTGTGAGCTAATGTCTCATCTGTTAACACCCTAAGAAATTATACATACAATCTCCGGTGTAAGAAAACATTGTGTCTTGTAACAAAATATTACAGTCCAGTACACATCAGGATCGATCAACAGAAAAAAAATGTTCTCACTATGTACACCCATATAATCAGTTTCTTGGTGTATGTTATATCCTAGAATTTTTTTAAAAAATGACTAGTTCCTGCTCACTACTTATATATGGAACCATCTTATGACAAGATGAACAATACTAAATTGAACAGACTTACAGGAATAATCAGTGTTGGATGTGCTTCTTCAAGCTTGCTCTTTAACCACAGGAAATCTTGATATCGTCTTCGAACTTCATACTCACTTGAGTCAAATTCACCACGAGACGTCTGAAAACCATGACAAAAAGATTAAAACAAAAGAACTAAAAATAATAATGTAGGTTAATTGCTTTGGGAGAAGGAGAAATTTGCAAAAAAAAATTCTTACACACAATTTATTTAGCAACTGCTATAAAATGATTTTACCAAAATGTTCTCAACTTGCAAAGTGTGTGTGTGTGTGTGTGTGTGTGTGTGTGTGTGTGTGTGTGTGTGTGTGTGTGTGTGTGTGTGTGTGTGTGTGTGTGTGTGTGTGATATGAATTCAGGGGTTTCTGAACACATTTTCTCCATTTTTCATTGTTTACTGGGGAAAGAACAGCACTTAAGGTTCTCTCTAAGAATCTGAACCAAATGTGAACCAATGCAAGAACATCTGTCCGGATCTGTAGGTAACCTGAAAGAATAGCTCCAAAAGGTATGAAGTGCCTTATTTATCTGACTGAAGGCTGTAGACTCTTACTCTGTGAACTGGCAGGCCACGTAATGCTGATTCTCTTCTGTTTTCAGCTGGTAAACTGCCTTCAAAGACAGCCAAACTGCAACAAACTCCTTTCCTAGTATTACTCTTCACTTTCAAGAGACTGCTGTAATTGCCACAGGAATATTTTGTGACTGTGAACGGTAGGTGAACTTTTTCTTGTAACGGCATACGGTTACAGGAAAGAAAATATGAACTGATATGTATGGAGGAAGATACCACACACTGGGTATCAACAATGCAGACTGTTTCCCTACAGCCTCTCAATCCCATAAATAGCTATGCCAACACTGTCTCTGAAGTCAGTCAGCCCTCTTTCAGTTTCATGTTCCTGCTAGTGGCACAGCAACAGATGTCGATTTCACACAGAAGTCATTAAAATAACTTTTAACCATGTTTCTTTAGATCTCTTTTCAGCACAAAGACATACATATATGAGTAAGCTTATTTACATGTACAAAGTTATGAAATATGGTCCTACTGTCGGACATACCTTTTAGTCATTGCAAATAAACATCCTGAACCCTGTGAATCATGCAAAAGGGCAAGAGCTCAACGTGTGCACAATCTCTAGGCAAAGAATACAGCGTGTACGTAATATGCACAACCCACACACGTGAAAGTTTAGGATTGGGTCCAGGGACTATAGTTTTGAGATATTAATATAATGTTAAATAAAGCCTGACACCTGAACACCGATAATGTTTTAACAGGTACAGGGAGTGCTTGCCGTTATGCAAGATTGCGGATAAAAGCATACCTTTGTAAAAACTATATAGGTGATGAAAGTCTCAATGGCAGTAATGTGGCTTTCAGGATCATCCACTGTAATGAAAAGATCCCTTAATTCTGGCTCATCTTCAAACTTATATTGGTTTAACATAGATGAGGGGGATGTTGGTATCAGAGGACTGAAGGAGTTTACCTCATTCAATGATGCATCCTATGGATAAAGAAGAAATTATTAAAATCTAAAGATACAGGTCTTCAACATCTGAATAATACATAGCTGTTAATGTACAAAAGTTCATAATCCATACAGTGGTAAAATATTGAGAAAATAAGATAAAAGCAGACTTGTTCTAAAATGGATAAGTAAAATAGAAAATTATATTTATCAACATTGTTATTTGTGCTTGAAAACAAAAGGACCTACAAGTCCTCAAGTGGATTAAGTGATGGACAACTTTCTCAAAAGGGAAAAGCCACATGACGAGATAGGGCGGGCCTCATATCTGCCTGCCCCGGGAAGGGCAAATGCAGCCCCCAACAACTTTGGGTCGTTGGGAAGAAGAGGAAAAACTAACACCCCCTCCACCATGACCATCACTAGCCCCTCCATGCCACAGGTTGGGCTGGGGACCCAGCCACATGGGGATGGAGGCCCGGACTCCAGGATTGGGCCCACAGCGGCTAAAAAGCCGATGGTAGGCAGAGGAGCGCACACACTCCAACAGCTGATAGGGCAGATGGAAAGCCTCGGAAGAACATGTGCATCAGCGGTTTAGTGGGCAGGGAGAGCGTGCAGGCTTCTCTGGTCCCCGCAGATCAGCTATCTGGCAGCTCAGGAGAGTGCGCTCCTTTGGGCCCAAACCTCAGACAGGGCTGCACGGCGGAGCTATGTGGGCCAACCAGAAGCAGCCCATTATCCCACGCTGGGCAACTTTATCCCAAGTGGGGCAACAGTAACATGAGTCACCAGCCTTTTCTGGCCAACTTATCACGTCGCAGCTGGCTGCCCAACCTTATGCACAACTGGGTGAATATCTGGTGCCCGTTGGCCATACAATCCGCTGCATTGTGGGCTAATGTGAGGTAAGGTTGCCCAAAGTGGGATCATATCTCATGTGGCCTCACCCAAAGTCGTTATACAAAAAATTAACAAACATGAAAAGTTTGAAGTATCATTAATCACCTGATGAGGACAACTAGCTCCCTACACCTCCCACATATTATGAGCATCCCACTCTAATTTCTTTTTATTAAGAAATTAAGAAATCTTTTTATTCATTTTATTAGCATCCCACTCCAATTTCTTTACTTAATAAGCTCATTTTTTCAGACCATGATAAGAAAATAAATCCAATTCCTTGAGGATGGAAGGATTTCCAATACAGGTAATAACTAGTTGGTTTGGGCATTTTCTAATGGGGTCAGTGGTGTGCTGAGAGATGGCCTTGTGAGTGTGTTAGAATGGATATGTTGCAGGATCTCACTTTTTTGGAGTTTTCCGCTCTTGGTTGTAGCTAAGATATGGGCAAATTAATTTCAAAATAAAATGGTGGGTTTCTGGTGCGCCAATATGGCTGTCGTCCAGGTTGTTAATTTGCAGTCTTCGAGATCCATGTGGATTAGGAGTCTGGTGCGTCAATTTGAGAGAGTTTGCTTGATGAATAATATTTTATTTAGTGCGCGCCACATACCAGGGGTAGATAATTATATTGCTGATACACTCTCTCCGTTTCAGATTGATCGCTTCAGGGAGCTGGCAACTCAGGCTGTGAAGTTGCTGGTACAAATCCCACACCACCTCTGGAGGCTTGAAGAGCCGAGGTCAAGAGGGAAGTAAGTGTTTCCTTAGCCCTGTCCACTTGAATTAGTTGCAGTTCGTGGTTTGGGGAATTTTTTAAGTGGTAGAGAGTGGGGTAGCATAGCCAGAGCTGTACCCGGCACTGAAAGATCAGGTTCTGAGATTTTCTGTATCGCTGAGGAACTGGGGTTTGGTGGCAAAAACCATCGCTGGTAAGCCGTTGGCAATTTCATTCCACTCTACGTTGCGGCATCAACAGGATCCATGTCTAGGGTTTTATGTCCGCAGGGTTTTGGAGAGGCGATCAAGGGAAGATGGAGTATCACTGGATAGCTGTAGGGCGGTAACCCCCCACCTGTTGGAGGCAATAATTGCTTCTCTCCCCTACATTTGTAGTCATTGAAGAGAGGTGACTTTGTTGAAGGCAGCATTTTTATAGTCTTCTTTGGAGCCTTAAGAGTGGGGGAGTTGGTGGGTTTTTTTCCAAAAGGGGTCCCGTGGAAGACACGTTGACAGTGGCGGATGTAAATTGGGAAAGTCAGGTGTTAGTGGTTTGCATTCAACATTCAAAGACGGACCAAAGAGGAAAGGGTGTGACACTAAGACTTCCCATGTCCACTAATACAGTCCTGTGGGAGTATATGGCACTCCGGTCAGTCGGCCCGGTCCCGTTGTTCGTCCACGTTGATGGTTCTCCATTAATACAATACCAATTTGTTGCTATCTTCTGTAAAGCTTTGGCAGGCCTCAGTCTGTCGCCTCAAATGCACTTGTATGAATTGAAACCGGAACCACTAATGTCAATGTTGAAGCCAGCATGAGTCAGCTATATTACTGGTTAAAACTGAGAGATCTTTCCCTGAGTTGCTTAACCAAGCAGTGTCTATTAGACTACTGGAGTCAATCAAATCTTTTCTTTAATTGGGTGGAGGGAATAAAAGGGAAGTTATTCTCTGTTGGACTGGGAGAACTTTGATGGGCTCTGATAAACTACTGCAGCCCGGGAACAAAATGATCACCAAGGCCCATCTAATAGATATAGTTAACCAAGAAGACCTTGCAGTTGTAAGGTCTGTAAAGTGTACACAATTGTACATTCATATAAAATCAGAATTGGGCCTACACCTGTATCTCTCCCAAATTTTGGATTACAGGCATCGAAGATTAATAACTAAGTTATGCTTTAATTAATTGAAAACGGCAGAAATCCTAGGAAGATGGAAGGGAATCCCCTATCCGGAGAGGCTTTGTTATTCTCCCCAGAGAGCAGTTGAGGATACTGATCATATCTTGTGGAGTTGTCCCTTCTACAAGGCAGATAGGACAACACTGTTCTCACCCTTGGTCTTCCACCTCCAGGGTTGGCCTCCAAGATGGTTGACTATCTGGCTTCTACAACAAGAGTCAGGGCCAGCACTGTTTGCCCTGGGTAGTTTTCCAAGGAGACTAGAGAAGCGCAGGAAAGAACTAGGTCTTGGGAATTATGCAAGAGTCCTCGACTGGGGCAACTGGACCTGTATTGACTCTTTGGCATGAGTATGGTGGCCCAGGTGGTTATGTAAACTGTACTATTGTATTACTGTACGATTGAACTGTTTAACACTTGTACTTTTTGGCCTTTGACCGTAAATAAAGTAAATTGTATCCCAATACACACACAATATTATTTTCTTAGTTAAATAAAAAATTTTGTTAGCCAGAGAGAATTAGGCACCATGTTAGGACCGAAACACCTCTACCCTTGAAAGAAGTGCTGTGGCATAAGTCACAGGTGACTATGCCATAGGCAGCACTCAAACCACAAAATAACTTCCAATAATATGGTAACAGACCGCTGATGATTCAGAGAAAGGAGCATCACTTACGGAATCACTAGGCCTACCTCCTACATATGCAAATACACACACACACACACACACACACACACACACACACACACACACACACACATCCAAGTACCAGGCACAAACGCCTTGAGGAACTTAGGCTAACTGAAAAAGCTGAAACAACAAATTGTATCTGTTGTTGGATGTGTAGAAAACTTTTAAATTTTCTGCCCACCACACTCACTCTCTCACCTAGGTTAAGTTGTCTTAATCTCATCTAGACTAGAAGCTTGAAGATTGAAGATTTATAGACATATAGAGCGTGATCCAGCTTCCACTGAAGTCAATGGCTAAACTCCCATTAACTTGCATGGAGCTGGATCACGCTCATATTGAACAGACTCCTTCAGGAAAGGCAAGCATATTCAAATAGCATAATTAGTAAAAGTATATATTCCCTCCCCAGATTTGTTGGGGGGGGGGGTATGTAATTTGCATACAGTTGCATGTGCTTATGAAAGTTTTTAATAGTCTACTGACAAATTCTGGGGCTGAGCTGGAAAAAAAAATGTCTCTGCGAGAGGCTCTGTGTACAGATAAGTTT
This sequence comes from Sphenodon punctatus, assembly GCA_003113815.1. Taxonomy (NCBI): domain Eukaryota; kingdom Metazoa; phylum Chordata; class Lepidosauria; order Sphenodontia; family Sphenodontidae; genus Sphenodon; species Sphenodon punctatus. The sequence continues at coordinate 1,558,506 of QEPC01007591.1, forward strand.
GTATGTGCAAGACTGAAGGTTCAAGTTAAAATTCAGCCTATTAAAAAGTCAAAATTCTCAAATGTGCACACTGATTTTAGCTCTACAGTTTTAGTTTTAAAAGATCCCAGGTGGAAGCAGCGATAGTCCCGTCAGCCTGTCAAAGAATAATTTCTCACAAATGCACCTTTCCTATATTTTTCAGTTTTCATCTTGACCCCAGGCACACAGCTCCCTCCTGCCTGGGTGTTACCTTTTTTCTTTTATAGCCCGGATTATCCCAAGCTTGCTCAAGTGAGACAAGGTGCCATGCCCCCCAGTAATGAACAAACAGCAACCAGGACAGGGAGTCCGACAGCTTTTCCTCCTGCTGGATGAGTTGTTAACGACCCACTTTGTCTGCTGAACCCAGTACAAGCCTTACAATGCTGGGAAGGTGGTACAAGAGAACAAAACTCATTACCGTACCGGGCAAAAAGACACTGTTGGTTTGTGTGAACCTGGCGGATTTAACAGACTCTGGCAATTTATGTTTGTTAAGTTATAATGTATGACATATTACTAGAACAAAAAGCATTTAATTTTACTTACAAAGAGGAACATCTACCAGTAGTGTCTTTATTTTTGAGGAAACTGGCAGTTTTATTCACCTTCTTGTGTATTTCAAGAATCAATTGCAATTCTACTTATGCTAGCTGTCAGCTCACTCTGCCTCAGGCCCCTTTCACACGTTACCAGGGAGGCAGGAAAACGTCCATGAACGCCATTGTGACTCTGTTCTCACAGTAATTAGGGCACGTGGGAATTCCACTATTCTGCCTTTATCATACGAGAACACCCGTCATAAATACTACACTGAGAGACCCAGTTGTGTGTTTTCTCACAGGATAAAAGCAGATTGCGCATTCGCAGTTGTTCTAATTCCCATGAGAATATAGATGTGATTGCATTCATGGAAGCTTCTTTGTCTCCCCAGTAACCTGTGTAGGTGGCCTCAGATGTCAGTATTTATTTTACTTGGGAACCTTCTGCTCATCTAGCAAAAGTCATCATTTACTCTATCTTTCTAGTACCTAGGACACTGAAACCCTGACCCTACTGGAGGCTAGCCAATAAATAATAGTTTCAACATGCCCCTTTACTTGCAGTTAGCCCTATAAAATACTAAAGAAATCTAGTGACTGCTTTTGAGTTAACTATCTTTTCTATGTATAGAAACAAGATTTTCCTTTGTGGCTCTTTTAAGGCATTTTTCTACCTTTTCCCTGCCACACCAATCATAAAAACACTGTTTTAAATAGGCCTCCCTATTCATTTGCTTAAGACAGTTATGTGATGACCATCCTTACAATGGTCCCAGTATTTCTTTGCAAACTAGTAATTCAGTTGCTAATGAAGCAGCAAGTATAAGGGACACACCAATCAGTCATCAATTAATAATATTCCATTTTAGTCCGAGAACAACCGTGGACTCTTTTCTCATCACATTTTCCTGACCTAAACTCACCCACTCCACCAAGCATGGTGCTCCTTCACAAACATGGCATGGAATTTTATATTGGAAAATTATATACTTGTTAGACTCAAGTGCCAATATTCCACTGAACTTTCAGCACCCTGGCTAAGCAATCTTAAAAATAAAGGAGACAAACGCTTAGATGTTTAAAGGGCCACTTTAATTTTTTAATAGCACCTGGGTGTAGCTGTCTGTGTGCCTAGCATAATTAAGGACACTTTCACATGTTACCGTAGAAGCAGGGAAACTTCTGTGAACGCAACAGCAGCTCTGTTCTCAAGGGAATTAGCACATGTGGGAATGAGCTATTCTGCTTTTATTCCACGAGAACACTCCCGCATGAGCAGATCCCCCTCTGTAGCTTTAACAGTGATGGATGTTCTCGTGGGATAAAAGCGGAATAGCACATTCCCATGTGTGCTAATTCCCGTGAGAACAGAGTCACGATTGCCATCACGGAAGATTCCCTGCCTCCCCGGTAACTTGTGAAAGCGGCATGAGTATTATAATTTTATCCAGCCTTTTCCTCCCATTATGTTCCACTGAAGAGTATGCCAACATCAAACATGCCTCTCACTACTCTGGCCCAAGTCAGTATTGGTTTGACATGTGGAAGCACTCCTCCCACTTCTTCCTCATAACAATAGGCAAGAAAAAATGGAACTTTACAAGCAGAAGTAGAAAGCCACTATCAAAGTATCAGGACACAAACATAAACAGGCAAGGAATTGGTGTCACAATTTAGGACTTTTGGGGACAAACAAACAACACATTAAGAGGGGAAGTCTGAGTACGCATGTAGTTTTGAGGGACACTAAACTTGTTGATCTAAAATTAGACCATACAGCTGTGTTTTGGTTTGCACATCATGCTGCATCACGACTCTGTAGGCAGGCTATTCTATTCATCTATACTGCTGCAAGATATTCTGGGAATATTGCACATTTTAATACTGTGATTACTTGAAAGAAATCAGCAAATAGAAGGTGGTAATTGCTGGACTTTGTAGTTAATAACTACAACTGGACACCATCAATATTGTAAACAGATGCATTTATCATCTTTCAAAAAGCATAGCTATCTCACTTTATTTTCCTGATTACATAAGTAGTGCCATACTGGTCCACCAAGCCCAGCATACTGTCTCCAACAGTGGCCACTCTCTCTCGGGGTGAAAACGGACATGACGCTAACCACCCTTGAACCACCCTTGGTGGTTATTTATGCCTGTTGCAGGGCTGTATTGGTGCCCTATGCAGCCCTGCAACATGCATAAATGACCACCAAGGGTGGTTAGCGTCATGTCTGTTTTCACCCTCTCTTCGGAGAAGTACCCAACAGGTCACAATAGGCAGTTCATTTCCTGTAGTTCCAGCCCCCAACAGATTCTTTATTTTTGAAGCTAAATTCTTAAAGTGGGCAGTCACCCAAACGCTGCAGCATGAACAGAGGCCAGATGTACAGATGAGGTGAACTTGAAATCAAACATTTAGAGCATACAGTCTCCCTGATGAACCCTGCATATGTCATAGAAGAGAGAAGCAGCTGCCATGAGACTCCAGAATAAATTCCTGGGACTAGTGCAGTTATGAAAAGATGGTCTGATTGATTAGAATAGAAACTACTCTGTCCAAAAGCAGCATAGCACACAATCCTCTCTTCTTTTTTTTAAGCACAAGTGTAAATCCTTTCCTTTTCAATGGGTCTCTTGACTTGTGCAAAGGGCTAACACCAGTGCTCAACAGCCAGAGGATCATGACCTTAGTATCAACCTTTTTGTCAACATCAGAGTTTGAAATGTCAGTGCTTAGTTGGACAGAGGGTTTCCAGACCATTTGGGGAGGAAAGGGGGGAATTCAAGAACATATTTGTAACAGGGAGAGGCGATCATCACAACCTATAAATACTTCAGGATGTATCCATTCATTAAAAACAAAGTCTTTCATGAACTCATCTCAAACCACCTCAAACAATGCCAAAAAGTACCTAAATAAAGAACACTTATGAAAGCCCTTATCAGACTTATAGAGAAGAATTGCACTGGACACATATATGGACCCTGCATTGGGTGGAAAATTGATCATTTGTCCAAGTTTATCGAAGGTGTCAGCAAACTATGGTAGTTCATGTCCATTTCAATTTCTCACTACTCTATGAAACACCTATGACTTTCCAAGACCTGATCTTTCTGCTAGAAAAAAATTGCCCTGCCACAATGAAGCTTTGAGGCAAGGGCTAGAGAAGAATTCAAATGAAGTCTAGAAATAGTGGCAGTTTTTCAAAACTATGTCATCTCAGTAGTAATATAAAACATTTAGTTACCACAACAAGTATGCATGGTATACCATGACGTTTACCATGCATCCTCTCCACTACTCCAGTTTACCTTGCATCTTCTCCACTACTGCTTCATCTCTCCTCTCCTCCACAACCTCGTTGGGAGTCTCTTCAAGAGGCCCTTCTCTGCTACAACATTGCTCTCTCTTCTGCTTTTCATACTCTTGTCTTGACTCTCCCCCCATCCTGTCAGGCATACCAAACCCTAATTTTGGCTTACCACCCAAGTTCACTTCCTAGGTACTCGTGCTGCCTCTGCAGTGTTTCCAGCTAATGTCCTGCTCCTGTGCTGACTTCCAGCACTTCAAATTCATGCTCACCTCCTTCAATTCAGCTAGTACCCTTGCTAAGCAAGCTTACGTCCATCTGATTGACTCCTTTGCCTCCAACCCACACCAACATTTTGCCATACTCACCTCCCTTCTCAGTCTACTCCTCCCTCACACCTCCGCTTTCTGCTCAGGCTCTGGCTGATTTTTTTCTATGACAAGATTCACCTAGAGTTCTCTGTCAATCTCCCTCAATCTCCTCCCCTTCACTCCCCTCCTCACTCACTAGCACCTGTCACCCTTTCTTCTTCTTCTGAAGTTACAGAGGAGAAAATCCTCTCTCCTCCTCCAAACTCACCACTGGCTCCTCTGACCACATTCCCATCCATCTGTTCCATTCCATCTACCCTGCAGTTATCCCCTCCATCTGTCACATCCTCAGTTTATCACTTTCCACTGCAACTATTCCTTCTACCTTCAAACACCCTGTGGTCACACCACTCAAAAAAACTTCACTGGACCTTACTTGCCCTCTTAACTACCATCTCATCTCCCTCCTCCCCTTTGCATCCAAACTACTAGAGCGTGCCGTGGCCGCTGCCTTGACTTCCTTGTAACTCAGGGCATTCTTGATCCACTCCAATCTGGCTTCCACCTTCTACATTTGACGGGAACAACCATTGTCAATCTCCAATGACCTCTTCATGGTCAAGGCCAGGGCTCATTACACTATCCTCATCTTCCTTGACCTATCTGTTGCTTTCGACACTGTTGACCACCACCTGCTCGTTGACACTCTGCCCTCCTTTGGATTTTGGGACGCCATCCAATCTTGGTTCTCCTCTTGCCTCTCCCACCGCACATATAGTGTATCCTTTGATGGATCATCCTCTACGGATATCCCACTATCTGATGGTATGCTGCAGGGCTCAGTCCTGTGACCTCTTCTCTCTCTACACTGGTTCCTTTGGTGCTCTAATCTCCTCCCATGCCTTTCAGTACCATCTTTATGCTGATGATTCTCAGATCGACCTCTCTAACAGAATTCTCACACAGAATCCAGTCCCAAATCTCAGCCTGCCTGGATGTCTCACTGCCACCTTAAAACATAACATGACCAAGACAGAAGTTCTTATCTTTCCTCCTAAACCCACTTCTCCCCTTCCACCATCTCTGTAGAGAACACTATCATCCTCCCAGTCCCCTCAGCCCACAACCTTGGGATCATTTTTGACTCCTGTCTCCCCTTCTCTGCTCACATCCAAAACACTGACAAAATTTGTTGTGTCTGTCTCTCTATATCTATCTAATCACCCAAATCCATCCCTTCCTGTCTCAACACACTACTAAAACCCTAATCACAACCCACTTAGTCTAGTGCAACCTGATTCTCACAGGTCTCCCATTCAGTCACTTACCTCCACTAGTCTATTCAAAATTCATCTCCGAGACTCGCCTTCCTTGCACAACGTTATGACCATGTAACCTCTCTTCTCAAGTCACAACACTGGCTCCCCATCTGCTTCCGCATACAGTTCAAGCTTCTCCTACAAGTGTCTTCACTCTGCAGCTCCTCAGTACCTGTCCTCTCTTATCTCCCAGTACACCCTTACTCATGAACTCGATTCATCAGGTAAGATGCTCTTATCGGTGTTGTTCTCCTCCATCGCCAACTCCCGACTCCACGCTTTCCACCTTGCTGCACCATATGCTTGAAACAAACTCCCTGAGATGGTGTGTCAGGCCGCTTCCCTGTCCATTTTCGAATCCCAACTAAAGGCTCACTTCTTCAAGATCACTTTTAAATCATGAACTCGGGCTTTACTCATACCATAGTCTTGTTGATTTCAACCATGTTAACTGAAATACATAAACTCCCTGAATACCTGTATCCTATAGTCCATTACTCATAGGAAGACTTATTTGTAATGGTCTATGTTTTTGTGTCTTGATTAGATTGTAAGCTCCATGGAGCAAGGACTTTGTGTTCTGTGTATCTCTACAGCGCTGTATAGGACTAGTAGCGCTATAGAAATTATAAGTAGTAGTAGTATGAAGTTACAAAATGGAAGAAAACTGAAGAAATAGCCTTGATTTAATTATTGGCTCAAGAAAGCTTTAGAAATTGTCCTCCCTGGAACATGTTTTAGTTCTCTCAAAGACAGTAGTGAACATCCAGGATGTACAGGTCCTGCACTCTAAAATACTATGTAGTGTCCAATCAGGACAGACCAAGGCTGGTGACCTGCAATATTATCTTCCAAGACGATGGGCAAGGTTTCTATGTTATAGGAACATACTTGGCTTACAAAATCATGTATTTTTTGTAAAGTGTGCCTTATTTTGAATAATATTTGAGATTATTAAAGATGACAGTTTGAAGAACCTCATTTTTCACCCTTTAGGTAGATAGTCTATTTTCATTGCCTTACATGATAGAAATGAAAAATGAAGTGAATTTCAGTTTTAGGTGCTCATGCAGTAATATGATAACACATTGGTTAGGCAGCAAACACTGCAGATGACTATTTGGAGGAGAGGGAAGGCAGGGAGCAAGCCAACTCCATTATGTGAATATTTTTCATGACATAACTCCTATTGGTTTTAGCATATAGGAAATAGCTTTTAGAAAATTTAAGCATGGCAGCAAATTTGGACTGCTTGCTTTTGTTTGTTTTTTAAAATATATTACAAGTTATAGGAAAGATCTGAAGAAGTGTAACCCAAGACTAATCATTTTGGCACTAAAGCCAAGGTATACAAGTTAAATTAAAAAAAACTCCCACTGGTTTCAATGGACCCAGTATTTCATCCATGGAAACTGGGGACAGAAAAAACAAGTTAATTTGGGAATGAAATGTGGTCTGATTTTACGAACTGCTGAGAACACTCACTACTGAAAGTGGAGGGCATTCAAACATGTCACATTCTCAGAATTTTGGGGACCATGCCTAGAACCCTGCTTCTTATGACAAACAAAAAAGAAGTGAGTGCAGATGTACAAATGTTAAAGTTACATTTTACTATTATGGCACACTTCCAAATGCAGTGTGAAATCTTTGCTTATAGAAACAGCTTCTACCGCAAAGCCTTTAACAGCAGTTATGTTTTTTTTGTTGAATACAGTTAAAGATTATATTTCTGCCTGCTGGGTAAGAAGCGTAATCGTAAATGTTTAAATCCAAATCTGTAACATAGGGATATTCATACCACAGCTCCCAAGCCATAGGTTACTCATCAACCTAAGGCCTGTAGTTCTTTCCAAACACATCTTCTGGGTCTGGAGGAAACAGAGGATATTTTCAGACGTTACAAGATCAGTCAACCACAGTCAATTCCCTGTGGTGGTTGTGACCGCATAACGTCTGATGGGGGGAACAGATGTTCCCCGCCCAGATGTTCACCACGGTCAATCGCGGCGGGTAATCACATTCACCACGCGATCGGCTGAACCGGCGGGGCCGGCGGTGATCGCGTGGTGAAGGCGATTCCCCGCCATGATGAACCGAGCCGTCACATCTGGACGGCGGCCACAGTGGGGATTCCGGCCCGTGGTCAATTCGGGCGGGCGCTGCAGCCGCATTGGCCCGTGGCGCCCACGCGTCTCCCCAGAGAGCGGGCGGCAGGGGAGCATGGGGGGGCTGGGCCGTGCGGCCACACGTTGCACCGTGCAGCCCCGCCCCCTCCCCGATTCCCTGCCGGGAGCCCCCAGCACATTTGTTAGGCCATGACGCGGTGGCCCCGGCGGAGGATCAACGGATTGGTTCCATGACGGGGTCAATTGGCCCCGTCACATCTGAAAATACCCTTAGACTGTCTGGTAACATGTAGGTAGCACTCTCCCCAAAGTGCCAGTATCAGCCAGGGACGTGGCTACAGTTCTGCTAGCACTAGTAGCTGATCAGCATTCAGAAGAGTAGCATGTACCTAGATAAACCTACCCTGTGCAGCCAGGCCATGCCCCAGTACATCGTGGCATTTTGGTTAACACCGACAGCTTCTCCAGAACTATCCTACCATATCATATTATAATCCAAGTCTTTACATCTTTGATAGGTAAATTACTTATCCCTTTGATAATTAGCATCCTAACCAAACGGACAGAATAAAATGTATATAGAGTATACAGAGCATGTGAGCATAACTTCTTGAATACATTTTCTAGCTTTAAGAGGTCATGCAAAAATCTCTTTAACATAAGTTATAATGTTTTAGAACTTTTTTTGCACCATGCGATCTGTTGAATATCAAGCTTTCTGGTACAACCCTATTTTATTTATTTGCTCACGGTGGCTAACATCAAAAGTATACACACAAATCACTAATGATACAACCCATAAAACAATATAAATGTATATATCACACACACATTTCTACCCTGACTCCTAGCTCTGCCTGCTAAATGTCTGTCCAAACAGATACATCTTACATTGCCTTTGAAAGATGCTTGGGTTTTGGTGAACCTCTAGGGAAAGGGCGCTTCAGGGCGCCACTGAGAACATCTCTCTCTGTGCCCACAACATATGGCTATGATGCAATGATGGAATTTTCAAGCTGCCTCCACCAGATGACCTTAAAGGCCACAAGGGACAGAAGGGAGGAGTCTTTTTTTCTAGATATGTAGGGCAAACGCCATTCAGGGATTTTTAGGTCAAAACCAGCACCCTGAATTGTTCCTGAAAAGCAATCTGGGAGCCAATGCAGACTCTGGAGCACCAGTGTAATACTATAAGCATGTCAAGAACTGTGTACACATTGTTACATGTGACGCCTCCATACTTACTCTTTCATTATGTGTGTATATTCCTTCCCCAATGCCTATTTATCAGAAATTGCTTTATTTTCATGAACACTGGAAGCGCGTGTTCTAGTAAACAAATGTGCAATTATAGTCAAAAAGTGTCATAGCTGTACAATATTAGTTGATGAGTTAGTCTTATTTTGAAGACTTATGAAATTTGGACAATTTACAACAGATAATTAGTTAGTTCTTGCAGTTCACCATGCAATGATTCCAATATAGGCAGAACTGGCAGCCAAAAACAGTCTAGTAAACTGTCACAGTAAAATTGCTCTCCCCTGACATTTTTATTGAAAACAAAAGTACAAAATGCATTTTAAAAGTATAAACAATATTTGTTGTCTCTTGTAGCCACACTTTAAGATGCAATATTGTTTAATTTCAGAAAGACAGCATTCTAAAAACAGACTTATAAGTCTACAGGGTAAGTGGCTCTCATAGGGTATTTTCAGACGTTACGAGATCACAGTGAACCACGGTGAATACCCACCTGTGGTCACTGTGGCTCGAACGTCTGTTTGGTGGCCGCCAGATGTTCGCCACGGTCAATACCCGCATGGGGTCAATTTGAACCACGCTTCCCGGG
>QEPC01007591.1:1586588-1651541 GCA_003113815.1 Sphenodon punctatus
TGAAATGAAACTTAAAGCAATCTAAAAATCCTACTCAACGCCTGCTGTTCAGGAACAGTGACTAGCTCAGAAGGTGTTGGGAAGGGGGGAGGCAGATAATTAGTTTCATTTCTTGCAACCCTCTCCACCCCTGGTGCCTGGAAGTCTGCTCCATCCTCAGTGACTGACTACACCTCCCTGTCATGTTTGACCTTCCAGTGAACCTTTTTTTGCCACCCGAACTCACCCGAACGCAATCCGAACTGACTGAACTGTTTGGCCATTTTGCCGTTCGGTGTTCAGTTTGTTCGGTATGTTTGCATTTGGGTTCGGGTTTGGTCATCCAAACAGGCCAAGTTTGGGCCAAACTCCGAACTTCTGAACCGCGTTCACCCATCCCTAGAGAGAAGTATCAACGTTGAAGGAATTGGACAAGGATTCCTGTACTGCAACCGTCACAGGGAGGCTCACTGACCATATCCATGAAAGATGTGCTCTATGTGCCTAACCTAGAAGGGGGACTCCTGTCCATGAGGCGCCTGACAATGAGGGGGCTCACCATCCATTTCCAGGGAGATGAATGCACAATTCAAAGTGGGACGAAAGTACTGGCCAGAGCCACTGCACATGAGTACCTGTACCATCTGAACACAGCAAAAGAACAGGCGAAGCTCACTGTGCACAAGCCACACGATGACTGCATCAACCTGTGGCATAGACGCATGGGACATAGACACCCAGACAGCATCAAGGAAATGCACAGACAGCAGTTGACCAAAGACTTTAAGGTATCAACGTGTCCCATGATCATGAAATGTGATTGTTGCATCAAAGCCAAAGCCATGAGGACTAGGCTTCCTAATAAGAGTCAGAATAGATCCACAAAACCACTTGATCTTGTATACAGTGATGTCTGCAGCCCAATGAAGGTTCCCACACCAGGGGGCAACTGGTATATGGTGACTTTCATTGACGACTATTCAAGATACATGATCACATATGTCATGAAGAGTAAAGATGAAGTATTCAACAAATTTCAGGACTATGTGACCATGACGAGCAACGACTTCCAACGCAGACCAAAGAAACTGTGGACTGACAATGGAGGTTCACAGGAAAGGAAGTAGAGGACTTCCTGAGACTCCATGGAATTGAGCACCAAAAGATAGTGCCATATACACCCAAGCAGAATGGAACAGCTGAAAGGAAAAACAGAACACTAACCGAAATGGTTAGATACATGTTAACAGACTCTGGACTACCAGAAAGATACTCGGGCAAATCAGCAGTTGCTGCTATCTACCTACAAAATCGGCTGTATTCTAGAACAGTGAGGAAAACTCCATACAAACTGTGGCATGGTCAAAAACCTAGTGTGGGCCACATCAGAGTATTTGGAAGTAAGACTTATGTATATATCCTAGCGGAGAAACGTACCAAGCTGCAAAACAGAGCAGTGGAAGGCATCCTCATAGGATACAGTGAGCATTCCAAAGGCTACAGGATCCTGGATCGACGCACAGACAGAATAACCATTAGTAACTGTGTGACCTTTGTAGAAAACTCAAGTGACAGTGTAATGACTCTCCAAGGTTCAGGTGAAGGAGAACAATCAACCACGGACGAAACCACCGAAAGGGAGCAATCCTCTGAACAAATAGTCGAAATCAGCACAAAGGTAACAGAAGTGCAGTAACAGACACAGCCGGCTGCTGATGCTGAGCCAAGGCAGTCGACGATGTCTAACAAAGGCATTCCCCCCACTTGGCTGTCCTACAAAGTCAGTATCAGTAAATTGTCAGAGCCAGCATCCTGGGAGGACATCTCACAGATGTCAGAAGGGGAAGCAGAAAAATGGGTAAGAACGGCTGAAGAAGAAGTAAAGTCCATGCGGGAGAACACGACGTAGACATTTACTCCACTGTCTGCAGGGAGAAAGACTATAGGTTGTAAATGGACATTCGAAATAAAGTACAATGCGCAGGGAAATATTGAACGGTACAAGGCCCGACTTGTCGCGAAAGGATACTCCCAGAAGTACGAAGAAGACTACAATGAAACATTTGCACCTGTAGTTAAGCACACTACAATCAGAACATTGTTAAGTATAGCTGCTGGAAGAGGAATGCAAGTCAAGCATATGGACATGAAAACAACGTTCCTAAATGGTGAGTTGAAGGAAGATATTTACATGGACCAACCACCGGGGTTTGCAGGTGTTGAAAGGCCGGATCACAAAAGCATATATGGGCTTAAGCAGGCCACCAGAGTGTGGAACACTAAAATAAACAAGCTGCTCATGAGGGAAAATTTTACCAGGAGCCAAGCAGATCCCTGCTTATACACAAAGAAACTAAGGGGCAGTTGGATCTTTGTATTAATTTATGTCGATGACTTTATCGTATGCTGTGAGCAAGAAGGGGATGAGTATGAAACAATGAGAGCTCTAAATCAGGACTTTGAAACTAAGGACCTGGGTAACATAACACACTACCTTGGAATACAAATTGAAAGAAAAGATGACAGAAGCTATCTTCTCAACCAAAGACAGGCAATAGACGAGATTATAGAAAGTTTCGGCATAGGGGGTGCGAAGGCAGCAAATACCCCTATGGAAGCCAGCTACTCAAAGGAGATCAAAGAACCGAGCTTATTGCTGCCAGACAATAAGCAATATAGAAAGGCTATAGGAAAGCTCTTGTACATTGCCACAATCGCAAGGCCTGACACTGCGGTGGCAATAGGTATACTGTGTAGACAAGTCTCAGCCCCAACCCAAAGGGATTGGAACACAGTGAAGAGGCTCTTACGGTACCTGAAAGGGACTGTGCATCTCAAGCTATGGTTCCCAGCAACTTCTGTGTCAGACCTGATAGGGTATGTGGACACAGATTGGGCTGGAGACCATTTGGACCAAAAATCTACCGGTGGGTACCTATTTTTGCTTGGTGGAGGACCCTTCAGCTGGTGCAGTAGGAATCAAGTCTCTGTGATACTTTCCTTGATGGAGGCAGAGTACATGGCAGTGGCACATGCCAGCCAAGAAGTTATCTGGTTGCAACAGCTTCTGAACGATCTAGGGCAAAAATTGGACAGACCCATGCCGATCCTGGAAGACAACCAAGGATTAGGGCTGATGCAGCAGCAGCTGTTACTGCGCCATGATTCCATTCCGCCATTTCGGAATTGCCTGCGCCACACCGCGACTTTTCTGCAGACATTCCGCTAATTTCGCCGGCATTCTGCAAATTATGGAATTGCAGAAAAATTGCGGAAACTGTCAGAAACCCACTGTTACACTATTTTGTGGGGCTGGCGGAATGGCGGAAGTAGCGAAAATGTCATGTTTCCACTAGGGGGAGGGTCAGGGGATGAAACAGGTTTTTTCTCTTTCCTTGTCTCCTCTCTTATCCTCCTCTCTCTTCTCCTCTCATCTTGTCCCATGCAGTCTGTACAGTATTGAAGCATGTCTTCTGAGCTCTTAGTAAAGTTCTGTTTTGAAGAAACTTCTGCTGTGTGTTATTGAACAGAAAGCTAACTCTTCAATAAATTCAACATTTATATTAAACATACATAACTAGAGTGGATAAATCTAGTCATAACTTGTCTCTATAATTGGTGCAGGAGGATTGTTATTGAAGAAAGTACGAAAGGGGTGGTCAGTATATTGCTTGATTTTAAACACATATCTATTCAGTGCAGGGCAAATTCTGATACAAGAATTAAGTAAATCCAATTGCTTTCTTTTTAGCCCTAGAGATACAGTGAGATAGGGCCCTAACATAGAATTATAAGGGGACATGAAGCAAGAAAGAACCCAAAAGACTTAGGGGACATCCAATAAAGAGAGGAGGAAATCAGACATTTATTTATTAATATATTTGAAAATATGATAATAGAAATTTAATATTCTGTAAAAAAATCTAGAATTCTTAATAGCTGTAAAAGACTTACAGAACAATCAACTGCTTCAAGCTTGTCTATTCCTGAACTTCAAGTAGAATGCATGCAAGCTACCAATTTTACTTGTTCGCTTAAGCCAGTAAAACTATACAGTGAAAATGTCAGAATCACTCCCACTTGCATTTTTTTCCTCCGAGCCAGTCATGAGGTTCATGCCAGCAGCTAGTAATCCCTTCCAGAGTTTTTCCATCAAATTAAATGTATAAACATCCAAGCAGAACCAAACTGTTCCCTCCTTCTCATGTGCAGGCAGCATGTGATTCCTTTAGGCTGCAAAACCACTTTGAATACTTAATGTTGGCTTGTCAACTTTCACTGGCTGTACAGTTATATGGACAGGATTAAATCTTGTTTTACTTCATCTGCTTCGTAACCATGTAATGGGGGCTATACAGATTCCTAGTGTTTCATTCTGTTCCACCATTGAAGTGCAAAGAATCAGTACAATTGTAAATCTGCTGACATTCAGCACCTGGCCACAAATGAGAAAATTTGCCTAGCTATAAAATGCATTCAGAAGCAGAATATTTGTCAGAGATATATGCTGTGCAAATGGAAGTCATTATGCTTTCACCACAAGATATTTTGACTGTGGGTTAAGTCCTGACCTTTATATTGTGCCATTTGTCATGGCTAATCCCAACTGAGGGTTCATAATAAAGCGAGTTAGCCCTCAGACTCAGCTTCGATAGGAAAACTAAAGCTTGTTGGCAAACAGATTTTGAGCTACCTATTATTTTATTGGGGTTGAAGGAAGAAATCCAAAGAGCTCAAATATTTAAATGGTTTAAGTTTGGATTTTTCTTTAAAGAGGAATCGGATGCTATAAAATGGGTAATTTGTCACACATTATTATGCCATGAGCAAAGGCAAGATTAATTTGTCTTTCAGATTATTTTTTCCATTTACCAATTTATATCATTTATACTGAAACAAAAATCAGCAGATAGTGCAATTTTCTCACTGGCTGAGAGAAATTATAATGTACAATCACATTATTTATTTTTATAGTTGCAATCGTTTTTATGGCACCATAGATGTCTAAACCCTCTGTTGATCAATATATAAAGATCTACTGTCCTTTTAGTTTATATTTCCCTGCCAAATTTCAGGCATGAAAACACTTCAGGTAAAGTAGTGTTTGGCCCTCTAATTTTTACAGTTTATAAAAACAGTTGTTAACCTGCACTGGAACCAGTGCAAACAATGGATTTTGAAATGTATTATACATTTGCCAAATGGATCCATCCAAACAGCATCTTTTGCTGGAGGAAGAGTACAATAGGTATTCTCTTTTTCGGATGAATGCTGTGTTTGCTTATTAATCCTCTGTCCCTGAGGTCAAATGGGGCCTGTGGCTAGTTTTTATGTGACCCCTTTCCAATTCCTGGATCTGGCTCCTCTATCCAGTTCTTACCCCCAAACACTGAAAGACTGAGCTGAGGGTAGGGGAGCAGAGCTGAGAGCATGCACCTAAGGATAGAGGACAGATCCATGGCACAGATCCATGATCTGGAGGATCCTCCTCTTCCTGAGCATTAAGCACTCCCACCCCCAACTTCTATGTGACCCTTGTAACTTGTACTAATTTTCAAAGTGGCCATGGGGTAATGTTCCTCGCCCCTGGTTTAAGTAATTTAACAGTGCTATCCTCTAGCTTCCTAGCACCATGGAAACCCTTTGTGTCCGTGCGAGTCCAATTTGCTTCAGTGGGTCTTGTGCTAGAGCTAAGGACTAGCACTAATGCTAAACGCTTGGGAGCATCACACTATTATAAGAAATTCCAAATTATGTATTAAAATTTCTGTTATTTTTAGAAAGTTAACTTCATTTAAATCATGTGTCTAAAAATTGACTAATTTTTGCTGTTTAGTGGTGAGATTTGCTGAAAGTACACAAAGTGCTAATAGGCAAATTTTTAAAAGATACTACCATGGTTGAAAGGGTAACAGAAAACTTACTAGCTTTAAGGTATGATCTTGCACTGTTTAATCAGATGAAAGTATCAGTATCCAAACATTTCTGGTTACTTGTCTCTAACCATTCATGAACTAGAAATAATAATGGTGGGAAGTCAGGTTGCCAGTTCTTATCCTTCTCATTGTACCTAGTAACCTAGCAAAACTGCTTCGTACTACTATAAGCTGTTTACATATTTTCTCTCCCGTTAGTAATCTCTTCCAGATTTTTGGAACAAACAGTACTTGCAAGTGTCTAATGAAGAACTATACTCAATTTTTTGCAAATCAGGCTGAATGCAATCTCAGTGGGCCACAGTATCACACTAAATATTAATTTTGACACATCAAATTTCAGTGACCATATGGTTACATGGATTACATAGACACAGTTAAATCTTGTTTGAGTTTATTAGCTACATAATCATGTAAAAACAAGCTACAGAGCCCTTCTGGCACGATCCTCTGATTCATTGCAGAAATGCTAGAAACTGGTGCTTTCATAAATTCGTTAACACTCAGTGCATGGGAAGTTATAACAGTTCACCCCATTTACTCTATGCAAACTGAAGTCCTATGCAGAGAGAGGTCATGAAGAGACAGGGTTTGGTTTGTTTGTTTGTTTGTTGGTTGGTTGGTTGGTTTGGTTTGGTTTTTTAAACTAAATATTTTGTCTGGGTAAATTATAAACTTGACTTTTGTTGCTCCATTTATTAAAATGAATAGTGGTTGGTATTTTTATGTCCATATTAAAAACCTCATATAAGGAAAAAAATTGACATACACATGGTTCATACCATGGTTCAAAGCTGACCGTTTGTGGCATAGATCACTTTTGAGGGATCATGCCATGGCTGTGATGGTGGCAAAGAAAGCTTTCTTCTCTGCTATCATAGCATCTGTGAAGTCTCATCCAGCAGAGCAATTCCGGGTGGTGAGGGGCCTGGTTAACCCAGCGTGTCTCCACCAGGACACAGAGTCATCTACGCCTCATTGTGACATTTTTTATGAATTACTTTGTAGACAAAAATGCTCATATTCACCATGACTTGGGCACTGCCATTTCAACTGCAGAGTCAGAGTTCGGGGTTATGGAAGCTCAGTCTTGTCCTGTTTGTTTGGATCAGTTTCAGTTGGTATCACCCACCAATGCAGGGGAGGTGTTTGGGGTGATGAGGGCAACCAACTGTGAATTAGATTCTTGCCCGTCCTGGCTGGTGAAAGCTAGCCGGGAGACATTGGGGCCGTTGTTGGCTGGGGTTGTCAACGCCTCCCTATGAAAGGGGATGGTGTCGGCCGCCCTTAAAAAGGTAGTGGTCCAGCCCTTGCTTAAAAAAACATCTTTGGACACTGACCCCCAGTCAGCTATCAGCCTGTCTCTAATCTTCTCTTTTTAGGCAAGGTTATTGAACGGGTGGTTGCCTGAAAGCTCCAGGCTCATCTCGATGCTGTTGGCTTCCTGGATCTGTCTCAGTCAGGTTTTGTGTCCTGGGTATGGCATGGAGACCTGGCTTGTAGCTTTGGTCAATGATCTGCTCCTTGAAATGGACAAGAGGAATTCTACCTTGTTGATCTTGTTAGAGCTTTCAGAGGCCTTTGATACAGTTGATCATGAAGTATTGTTGACATGATTGCGGGACATGGCAGGAGTTCCCGGTACCACTTCAGTGGTTCCACTCTTTCCTGATGGGGAGGTCTTAGCGGGTGGTGATGGGCAATTGTTTGTTGTCCCCTCAGGACCTCCCCTGTGGTGTGCCGCAGGATTCTATTCTGTTTCTCCCCTTATTCAATGTCTATTTGAGGCTGCTGGGTGAGGTAATTTAGAGGTTGGAGTGAGAAGTCATCAATATGCTGATGACACTCAGCTTTTCATCCAACCCACATCCTGCAGTCTCTGTGGTCACTCGATGTCTGGCTGCTGTTGGGGACTGGATGAGGGTGAGATGATTGAAGCTGAATCTTGATAAGTTTGAAGTGATGATGGTTGGTTGGTCTTGTGACTTGGAGGGGATTGGGATGCCAATTATTGATGGGGTCTGGCTCTCTCTCGTTAATCACATTCGCAGTCTTGGAGTGCTTTTGGATCCCTTGCTGCTCCTGAAATACCAGGTGGCAGCGGTGGCCAGGAGCACTTTTCATCACCTCCACCTGGTGAGAAGGCTGCTGCCTTTCCTTTCTGATTCGGATTTGGCCACTGCCATCCATGCTTTCATTACCTCAAGACTAGATTACTGTAACATGCTCTACATGGGGTGCCTTTGATGACTGTTCAGAAGCTGCAGCTGGTGCAGAATGCAGCGGCTTGGCTCCTTTTGGGGACAAGTCACCAGGAGCACAGGATGTCTATAGCATTCTGGACACAATTCAAGGTACTGGTTTTGACCTTTAAAGCCCTAAATGGTCTGGGTCCCATATATCTGAAAGATCGCCTGTCCTCCTATATTCCATCGTGGCCCTTACAGTCAGCTGGTAGTGCCCTCTTGCAGGTTCCATCTGTTACCCTTGTCCGTAGGATGGGGGTGCGGAATAAGGTGTTCTCGGCTGCTGCCCCGGTTTCGTGGAACTCCCTTCCCCAGGAGGTTCACTTGAGCCCAAGCCTGCAAATCTTCCAAAGGCGGTGTAGAACATTTTTATTTGGAAAAGCATTTGATGGGCAGGGATAAAAGTTGGTTGGGTTTTTGGGTAGGGTTGGGGGTGAGAGTTTTGAGGGGAGGGTGGGAGTTTTCATTGTTTGACTATAATTATTGTTGTTGTGTTTTTATTGTTGTTGTGTTATTGCTGGTGTGAGCTGCCCTGAGCCTCTATGGGAAGGGTGGCATATAAATTCAAATAAATAAATAAAGGAAAGCTGCCAAAAAATAATGCTTCCTAAGAAGACACACATATGCCATAAGGAAAGCTGGGACGGACAGCTGAGTCTGCAGCTTCAAGAGATCTAGGTCAGATTGGAAAGGATATGTTCTAATGGGTGAGTCTAATCTATTTAAAGGCACAACAACTGATACCTACCTCCAAAACCACTACCAGCAGTTTTGCTGCCAGAGATTGAGGGAAGACTGGAAAGACCATAGATGTACATACACTTTCAGTAACAAACTAGGGATCTATGGACTTCTGTCTCTTGAATGCCCAATGTGGAGTGAAGGCAGCGAAGATTTTCACAGTATAAATGATTTAAAGAAAGGTTTTTCCTTCTTCTAGATTGCATTCAAGAGAATGGAGTAATCGGTCCCATAGAAGTACATTTTCACTGGGTTTGCTAGAGAAATAGTTTCTGTACAAGGATCCATTGATGACTATTGGTCTATGGAGGTCTTGCTGTTAGTCAACAGAGATCTATTTGTCTCGTGGGTTCTCTCTTCTGTGCCTCCCCCTTTCTACTCTGGCCCCCTTCTTAAGAGCTGAGATGGGCATGGATCCTCTGCTGTTGGTTGCTGTCAATAGGCTTCTAAAATTTTAGTTCAAAATTCTGACATGTGGTCCAGGTTGCCTTCCAAAGATGTGTTATCTTGAGGATATTGCATGATCCTTTCCCCAAAAGTCACCATGGCTAGCATTTGTCATGACTATGCTAAATAGAATTGGGCTGGGATTTTATGACACTGATGACACAAGATTTTTTTCTTTGGCCGAAAAGGCGTATACCAAAGGCGTAAAGATATATAATCTCAGAATTATTTTCTGTAACTTGATTTAGTCGGATCGCTCCCTTTTATATCCTCGGGAAGCCGGATGGGAAAATATCAAGGTATCTTCAGAATGGCCTGAAAGAGAAGTACCATGTACATCTCTGTAGACTGCAACTGGAACAAATGCCATGGGCCATCTTGGCCAGTTCCTGTATGGGCATACCCAGAGATAGGAGAGTGTGGCCATGCCCAATGAGTGTAGTGGAGGACGTGGTTCATTATGTTCTGGAATGCCCTTTTTTACCAAAATTTGTGAGGTTTTCCTCTTACCTATCCTACTTAAAGTTAAATACTACTCCAATAAGAAGAAACTAATCTGACTATTTCAACAAACTGACCTTGATGCTGTTAATAGGCTTGCTGGTTTTGCTTATAAGTCTGCTATCATCCGAAGCTTATACCACTTATTGGTCGACCATTGTAGGTAACTTTTTGATATCCCTGGAGTTGATCTCCCTACAGGAACCAGGTTATCCACACCTGTTCTCTCTTGAAGAATAAGGATATACTGTAAGCTGCTCTAGTTCCTACTCTCTCTCTTAAGGGTTATGCAGGAGTCAGGTTGTCCACATCTCTTGAAGAACAAGGATATACAGCTCACAGTTTATTGTATTTCCTTCTCAGAGGTTGTCCTTATTTATGGAACCTGGACCCCAGCTTAGAAAATTTAATTCTGTAGAGTTTTTTTGTCTATGTTAAATTATTTATGTTTTGTCAATGTACTTGTTATTTAGTACTATTTTGTATACTTTGCTTTTTGTTTTGGCAATGGTGAGAGCTGATGGCTTATAAACTAAACTAACTAGCCTACATAAGAACATAAGAAGTGCCATACTGGGTCAGACCAATAGTCCATCTAGCCCAGCATCCTGTCTCCAACAGTAGCCAATCACAGTGGCTTGGGAGAGGTATCCAACAGGTCATGATGGGGGATCCATTCCCTGTTGTTTTCTCCCAGCTCCCGTCATGTTCCTGTCTGGATAATGGGTCTCATGGGTTGAGGCCACACGAGCAGCGTGGGCCTGATCCCCACATGACCCCATGGTAGGCAATCACCGCTGCCACACTGTGGAGCCAGCATGGGGACCTGGCTCAATGGTTGCAGTGAAGCTGGGAGGGCGTGGCAGGCCCCATTACCTCTGCCACAACCAGGGCAGGCTGCAGTGCTGACTACATTAGTGGGCTCCCAGCCCTCCCCTGTCTCCCTCCCCCAGCCCAACATAAATCCTGCCCCAGGCCATGACATGACTGCACATGACAGGCGCTATCATCTACCACTCACAGCCTGAAGGACTGAAGCAAGAGGGGAAAAAATTCTTACAAATAATTTGCGAGAATCAAGAGAGGGGGCCCAGAACTCTGATGTTCTTTAAGCCCCTCCCTTGAGTTCTTGCAAATTACTCGAGGGGCTGGGTTGGAGGTAGGGGGGCAGCATGGGGGCCCGAGGTGAGCAGGGAGCAAAGGCAAGCCACCTGGGCACCTCCAGCCCCCGCCTGGCCTCCACGCCTGTGGGGAAGAGAAAGTTCAGGCAGGGCCAGGAGCGGAGACAAGAGCTTGCTTCATGGTTGGGCTGAAGGGACCCAGTCACATGGATTGCCCCACCCTGGGCAGCCTTACCCCATATGGGGTAAGGCTGCTCAGTGACATGTCCTCGGAATGTTTCTGAGGATGCATCGTGTAACGGGCAGCTGTTCTCTCTGCCCCGGGGAGGGGGAAATATCCGGCTGCCGCCAGTCACAAGATGCACTGCATCGTGTGACCCAGATGCCCAGGGAGGTGTAAGGCATGACATGGTAGCCTCCCCTCTCTGTCTCGACTGGCTGCGCCCATGGCGCTGACTTCCATTTTCACTAGCTGAAAGAAACACAATTGCTGAGTAGGAATATGAAATGATTAACAAAAAGGGATGCAGTGAGTACATTTTTTTTTCTGGAAAGAGGACTAGAAAGTATTCTATTAATTACAGCCAAGCTATATAAATCCCTTCCCTGTTCTACTCTTCCCAGTCAGCAATTGCCAGAATTGTTACAGGGATTGTACATACTTTTGTAAACATGAGGTTGTGTACCCAATTGGTCAATTTCTATTTTACAGTGCAGTCCAGATTGTGAAAAAGTTTTAGACTCACAGAGGTCATTCATTCCATTTTTAACTTTATAATTCTGTCTTTCTTATCTGTAAAGCAAAGTCACACACTTTTCTGCTTTACTGATCTCCTGAAGGCTAACAGACTAACACATTTCTTCCATGTCATATCACTTAAGACAGCAAATAGCTATCTACCATATTACATTTTTTTTCAGCCTGTGGCCATAAGTGCTTCAGTAGTTGATTTTAAGCTCCGTAGGAAGTCCTCTTTAAGTGGCCTTAACAATATATCCTGGAGAATTATTCACATTTTGGGGGGCTTTTTCCTAAATTGGAGAAACAGGGTAGAATTTTAAATCAGTGACCGTTCTTCTTGCTGTGGAAGCATGAGGAAAATAGTCATTTATTAAACACAATGACACGCAGGCAGAAAGTAGTAGAAAGCATTCATTTTCCAAATGTAACATCTTTGGGGAAAAAACTTTCATAAGCAAGGTGATATGGCTCATGTTTTCTGGATTTGAGATGGCTACTTGGGTGTGGGAAAGCTTTAATTGATTTATTTTATTTATTTATTATTACATTTCTACCCCGCCCCTCCTGAACACAGCTCGGGGCGGCTTCCAATCATAAAACAACAATATAAACAGTCTAAAACACATACAAACAATTCCAAAAATATTTAAAACATAAAACATAAATTGATGCAGAATGAGAGGGGACCTAGATAACTATAATGGCACCTTTGTTACCTCCACCCTCGTTTTGTGATTAGCTGAGGGGCATTTCAGTCTGTGATTCAGGTTAGAAGAGTCTCTCTCTATTCATTTAATCTCAACTGCCTGGGAGCATTATGTTAAGCTGATATAAATCAAAGTATTCTCCAGTCTGTACCAGGAGGTGAACACATCTTGAGAGCAACATGCCCCTATCCTTTTTCAGGTGCACATAATTTAACTTGTGCTGTTCAAATAGTGATCACAATCTACAATAGCCTTCTAATCCTTGTGACCATTAACAAGTTTGGGTAAAATACAGTGTCACTTTAATAAACAAAAATGGAACACTTTGACTAAGAAATTGTACTTACAGTCTTGCCTAGTTTTGTGGTTTTCTTGAAATTTCATGTCAAATTGTTGGCAGCAGCTAACAATGAATGAAGTAGGAGTTTTAAATGCTTGCGTTCAAGGAGCTGTTTAGCTCAATGTTCTTAGCTGAGGAGATGACTATGCCATCCCTAGATGAATTATTCCTCATCATTGGCATTTCCTGGCAAGCTCAAATGCTGCTTTCAGATGACATTACTGTAATACCAAGAAAAGTAAGCAAGAAGATGCCTTTTTGTATGTACTTAACTATTGGGTTTTCCCACTGAATACTAATGCTTCCTTTTTTATGATAATTCAAAACTCAATAGATCATTCTACTGCTGTTCCATCTTCTTCAGTTCATGAGTTGTCTTCCACACAAGAACTGTGGATTATTTAGTCAAAGATCTAATTCAAACAATGGGCATTTTCAGACAAGACACTCTCCATCCACTACCCACCACTATACATGTTGCAGGGCTGCAATGTTGCCTTATGGGTGCCCTGTAACATGTATAGTGCTTGAGTAGTGGGTGGAGAGTGTTTTGTCTGAAAACACCCAATGTTACGTTGCTCCTGTGGATTCCTCTGCCACCCTCATCCCGACTCTGTCTCACTTCATTTATCAGAGGCTGCACTGTGAAATCCGATCTTGCCCCCAGGCCCGTTATAGTAGACGAGCTTGCTTCTTCAATACCCCTTCCCACTCCTGCTTAGCCAGAAAAGAAGTCCAACCTTGACTTCCAGGTGACGGCCTTTGTATCATAAGGCAAGAGAGTGCAGAAGACTGTACATGCTGACACAGGGGTGTATAGGCCTAGAGCTGCAGTTCAGGAGCTGCCTCATGATGCTGCATATCTGTGTGCCTACACACCCTTGAGTCACACACAAGTAACAAGAGACAGAAGAGAAATGGTGCCTTGATCTATGACTGAGAGCCAAGGTTATTAGGGCAGGAGAAAATGTCACTAGTGGAGTTATGTTTCCCACAGTATATAAAGTTTACTCAAGGCACAACCTGGGGGAAAGAGCCATGGGGACTCAGGTACCTCCCATAGCTACCCATTACTTATGGAGTATGCTACTTATGGTCACACACATGGAGTACAGTCGTTTGCCTGGGAAGCTCCTCCCAGCAGCCTTGCTGGATCAGTTGCTGAGGCATGTGGCCTGGTGGGGCACACACTTGGCCCACATGCTTATACTCTTAGGCACCAAGTCAGACAGCACCACCCCTTGCTGCTTAGTCTTTGTAAGCTGAATACCAGGGCATTGTTGGGGGCTTTGGCTAGGTGCTCACTCAATCTGTACTGAAAACAAGTGAAATCAAGACCACAGGGGTGGGAAAGAGTTGAGCCTTCTAGGAAACAGGACCCTGGAGCTGGAGCTTCTCCCCCGAGCCGCCTTTTTCAAATATTTTTTTGTACCTATGGGTTTACTTTAAAATTCCCTTAACCGTCCTTTCCAAAACCACCAGTGCTTCTAAAGATGCTGGGATAGATTTGTGCTTTAGGGAGTTTCCCTGATGAATTGTTGTCTCCCCGAAGACTTTAGGAGTTTTTTACAACCTACCTTCAATGACGTTTTTAGCAGAATGCTCTGTACATGAATCCACTGAATTCTAGGGCTATCCAGTCTAAACTGCTCACTCAATGATTTCCCTATTCAGAGAGTGTTGGATTTTTTTGGCGTTTTGACCAAAGGTCTAACAAATGAGATTCCTTTTTCAAAAACCCAGTTAAGAAGCAGTTTGCTGCTAAATGTGCCAAAATATCTGTTCTGAACAGGGCAGATACATTGCTTTGCTACCAGTGTTCATCCAAATTGGATGATACCCATAACCCAGCTGGTGAAAACTTGCTTGAATCTAAATATTTGCTCATCTCAGAAAACTTGGATATGCTTAGTTAGCCATATACAGAAGACTGAAAAAACAAGGGGGCTTATTTAAATCTACTGGCTAAAATTGCTACTCCCAGACTGTGTGTGTGTCTGTATTAATCTGTATATAGCCTTTCCTATTACCTCAGTAAATCTATGAATCCTAAATCCCAGGACTAAAGCTAGTGGTGTTTTCCTTGTTTTGACTCTTCTAAAGGCAGCACACATTTCTACCACTACTAGTCTTTATCCTGAAGATGCCTATTCTGTATTATCAGATGATATTTGTTTTATTGCTTACTGTTTAATCAAACACTTATTTTGTCCTTGTCTGCTAAAACAAGCCCACCTTTCTTTTCTAAAAAGACACTTGAGAGCAGGTAAATATATGGGGCTCCTTCTTTGTTCTTATGTATGTATATCTCATGTATTTCAAGGTCTCGTTAGGAATCTCTTCACTGAGATTCCTCAAAGTATTTCTGGTATTTTATTAATCTGTCACAGCAGAGCTTGCTTCTGAATTTATCTTAGTATTTCTGTCTCAAGCAGCTGTGCAGACTATGTTTCAAATTGCCAGCGTTATATCAACATAGTTTTTCTAGTCACTCCTCATCAATTTGTCATATAGATAAGCCCACTACCTGCACTAGCAATCTTCCATTAGCCACAGCTCTTGCTGTTTTCTTCCACTGACTTTCCTCAACACCCACAGAGGTTTTTTTACCCCCAGTCATGTTCGGTTTCTTTTCTCACTGCTTTCTCACTTGGATGCATAAGGAGACATCACCAGATAACTAATGATTCCTAAAATGAGCATGTCATGTGACTTATTTTGCCTGTGATACAGCACTGAAGCAATAGGTAAGCACTTGTATGTATAAATTCTTCAAAACATGTAGACACATCAAATGAAAGATACTGAGATGGCAGATGAGATACAGAAAAGTATGCAGGAAGGAAGTATTCATCTCACTCTCAAGTTATAAAAACTGAGTACTTAGATTTCTATTCATGAGATCCTGAATCGAGTCTGAAATGGCAAGGACATCATTTGAGTACAAATGTCATATGTGACCGAAAGATTCCTTTCTTTCCTTTTCTTAAAAAGTTAACATGGCAATCCATAGCCAATAGGCAATTATCTGTAATCACAATACTGAATTCCTTTCTTTTTAAAGGTAGCAACTTTGTTATTGTTATTATTAAGTGTGGTGGTAACAAATAAGGTCAGACCCTAAGATTGTTCTGTATGCATAATGAGAGAGCAACTCTGCCCTGAACTGCTTGCAGACTAAATACATAAATTAGGGAAAGGTAGAGGGAAAGCTGAAAGGACTTTCTCAAGCAAATTCTTGACTAAGGCTGGTCTCTTGATTCTTTGCCTAGTTCCCTGCTCATTAGTCCAAAGTTGGTTGAAAGATGAAAACCTACTTTTGAAAATATATCAAATTGTCAAAGTTGATTTTGTATCTAAGTGCTCATGTAACATGGCAGGCCAACTGAGGGAACCTGGCCCTTTAAAGGGAGTTAGCTCTGGCTGAAGTAGCACAGACTGAGCAAGTACAGGCGCTGCAATGGCATGGGACAGCACCTAAGGCACTGCAGCTGGGCTAGCCAGGGTCAAGCGGACTGGGGGAAAAAACTAAGTGTGTCTGGGTGTGAGAGAGGGTCCAGAGGAGCTGAGTGGGAGCTCCACCAAACAGCAAGGGTCCAGAGCAGAGGAGCTGAGTGTGTGGGAGCTTCGCTGAACAGCAAGGGTCCAGAGCAGAGGAGCTGAATGAGAGCTCTGCTGCCATACTGAGGCTTGCCCAAGGACAGGGACTGGAGCCAGGCTTGAACAGTAGAGAGCTTGCTCGAAGACACTGGAGTGAAACACCAACAAGGTTAAGGTACCCAGGAAGTTGGAAAGGGGACAAGGAATTAGGTCCCTAGCAGAGCCTGTGACTGGAGTGTACCATATTGTAAATAAACGTTAAGGAGGACTACCTTGGGCAGGGAGTATGCACAAGCTCACTGTTACAGCTCGAAATGGAGATGCTTTTACATTTTGGGAAAGATTTCCATTTAAAAAAAAAATACTGAAAACATTAAAACTTTATTCAAATGTTAAAGTTTTTTTTGTTTCCTATTAACATTTTGATGATAATTTCGATCATATTGTCAGCCCTGGTGGTCGGGGCAGGGGTTTGTGGGCCGGGAGGGCTAAAGCCCCCCCCCCCCCGTATCGGGCTCAATGCCCGGGCTCGCAGCAGGAGAGGTGCTGCCACCGCATCCAGTTGCTGAGGCAACCGGCTCTGACGCTGGCAGCGTTCTGCCACCCCTTGTGACTCTGCAGGAGGCGGGGCCATGTCCAGAGCCATTGCAGAATTCTACGTGACTCCTGGCACATAGGGGGCATGTCCCATGCTTGATAAACCAGTTCAGGGTGCTCCTCGGTGCCGATAATCAGAGCGATAAGCTGACAACCGAAGCTAAGTGAATTGACGTGTTTATGGGATCCCAGATATAAAAGGAAAAAACATAGTTTTGTGCAAATGGCAAGAGTCAACCATGTTGACAATTACATTGATTCAGGAATAATGTTTTTTGTTCCCCGCCCCCAAAGAACCAACAATCCTTTTCATTAAAATACAGTGGCCATCTTTCTACTAGATCACTCTGCCTGCCCATTACTAAATGAATAAGCACATTTAATATTGGGTGTTTTTACACATACATTTCTCCTGCATATTTGCTGTTACATCCTGAACTTTCTGTGTGTCTAAATCACTCACCCAGATCTTAAACATCTAGCTCTTTGAGCTTCTGCATAGAACTTCTCCCAGAACGTTTGCGTGTAAAAAGTTCTCCTGTGTCAGCCACAGGGGGCGGCGGTTGGGGTCCCACCCACATGCCCCCATGGCTCTGACCCCAGTGGCAGTCCCTGCGCCGGCAGTGCCTCCTCCGATAGCGCCTCCACTAACGGCAGCATCGCCCGTTGCCAGGACAACCCCTGGCAACGCAACGCCAACAGACCACGTGGCTACCCGACACAGCGGCAAGCAGCCACGCCCACCCGAACGCCGCTCTGCAAGCTTGCAGGCATGCTAGCAGGTGGGGCTTGGACTTTATAACACTGGCGCCTCCAGGATGGTGGTGCTGGTAATCAGAGCTGAGAAGCTGGCTGCTGAAAGTTCCCTGCGATTGTGTGTGATGCTTCAACCCCTGAGCTAAGTTCCTTTGTGTGTTTTCCCATGGTTTTGTCATTGCATATTGTGTGTCCTAGTCTCCCCTATCCTCAGTAGTCCTCCCTGCTCCTCCCCACTCCTCTAAGGCCGTTTTCAGACGAGCGCGGCGCCGCCCGCACTTGTTTTACAAAAGAGCCGGCAGTCCGTTCTACACATGATGCTGCCGCCGAAAAAGCACATGCGCCGGCGATGCGCATCCATTTCCGGCTGCAAACTGACCGGGTTGGCGATCGAGGCTGGTCATACGCGGCCAGAAATGGATGTGCATCGCCGGCGCATGCGCTTTTTCAGCAGCAGCGTCACATGTAGAACGGACTGCTGGCTCTTTTGAAAACAAGCGTGGGCGCCACCGCGCTCGTCTAAAAACGGCCTAAGCCTTTCCTACTGTGTAGTGATGTGTAGATTGGGGTATACTTGTAAAAAGACTGTGGTGACTGATTGTAACCCTACTCCCCTTTCCTAGCATGAGTGGCTCCATGGGTGTAAGGATTCCCCTCCTGGGCCCCCCATTTCCCTTCCCCTTGGAGTGTGAAAACCCCTGTACCCAGACCCTTGTCCCTGCCTTGTGGGACCTTACTATTTCCCTGCACCACCTCACTTGTCTCCCCAGCCCCCCTCTGAATGACTGTGTGAGTGTTTGGGCCACACCCTTCTTCCACAGCTCTGCGCCCAATGATGATAGAGGCCGCTACCCCTGTTGGGGTATAGGCCTACCATTCTATCCTGATGGGCAGCTTCTCTCAGGACCAGTGCAGAGCATACAAGTGCTTGTGTCGTGTGAGTGGAAAAGAGACCCCTTGCTCCCCTATTTCCCCCATCCCACTGACATCCTGGTAAACTGTTTTGCTCCAGGAAGCTGTGGTCACTTGGTTTCCATGGCAGACCCTCACATCTACATCTGCGGCTACTTTAGGCTGCCACAGGGCAGTGTTTGTGTGGAAAATGCATCCAGGAACTGCCTCAGGGTGGTGTGTGCGTGAAAAATGCATCCGGGACTTACTTGTGGACTTGTAAACCCAGAAGATTGAAAGACCATCACTTTAAGATGTGTGTAAAAATGCCCATTATAAAACATAACCCATATTTATGTATTTATTTAGTGATTTGTATCCTGCTCCCTCCAACCCTACGGCAACT
This sequence comes from Sphenodon punctatus, assembly GCA_003113815.1. Lineage (NCBI taxonomy): Eukaryota > Metazoa > Chordata > Lepidosauria > Sphenodontia > Sphenodontidae > Sphenodon > Sphenodon punctatus. The sequence goes on from QEPC01007591.1 coordinate 1,605,599, forward strand.
TGGGGCAGCTTACAAGACATTTAGAAACAATATATAAAAACAATACATAAAAAGGATTACTATAACAATAAAAACAACAACTAGGAGGTAAAACCACTGGTAAAACAACCCACCCTTATTCCCCCCCCTCCCCCAAAGGCCTGGATGAACAGCCAGGTCTTACAGGCCCGACAAAATGCCAACAGGTTGGTAGCTAGGCAAGCTTCCTCTGGGAGGGAGTTCCACAGCCATGGTGCGGCCACCGAGAATGCTTTCTCCATCGTGCCCCCTGGTTCACCTGGGGAACTTCCAAGAAGGTGCCCCCGGTAGACCGCAGAGGTCGCTCTATGGCCCGGAGAGTGAGGCGGTCTCTCAGATAGGAGGGGCCCAGACTGTGTAGAGCTTTAAAGGTGAAAACCAGCACCTTGAATCAGGCCCAGAACACTATAGGCAGCTAGTGCATGTCTGGAGCACTGGTGTAATGTGCTCCCTATGGCCCATCCCTGTTAGGAGATGGTCCGCCACATTCTGCACCAGCTGCAACTTCTGAGTCATCACCAAGGGCAGCCCCACGTAGAGCATGTTGCAGTAATCCAGCCTTGAAGTGATGAATGCATGGATGAGGGTGGCCAGGTCAGAACCTGAAACATATGGCTGGATCCTCCGCACAAGATGTACTTGGCAAAAGGCTCCCTTTGCCACTGCCTCCACCTGATGATCCAGGCGGAGGCCAGGGTCTAACAGAACCCCCAAACTCCGCACCTGTGGGGCCAGCAGAGGGCAGATCCCCCATACAAGTGGAGCCATCACCTCCGCTGCCCTACCCACCAACATCACCTCCATCTTATCAGGATTCAGCTTCATTCTGCTCAGCCTCATCCAGTCACTCACTGCTAGTAAACACTGGGAAAGCACCAAGACTGCAGAACCTGGGTTTGTTGAAAAAGAGAGGTAAAGCTGGGTATCATCAGCATACTGGTGGCAACGCACACCAAACTAGGGATGGACGAATGCGGTTCGGATATTTGGAGTTCAGACCGAACTCGGTCTGTTCGGACATCCAAACAGAACATCCGAACTGAACTCTCGAACGACCGAACAGTTCGGTTGTGTTCGGATGAGTTTGGATGAATTTTGGGGCAGGAAAAACGTCTTTCCAGGGCTGAAAATTAGGTTTTGGTTTTGATTTCGTTTCAATTTCGGATTCACTATTTTTGAATGTTCGGCCAAGTTCAGCCAAACTGAACTTGGCTGAACCGAACCATCGAACCCGAACTCGGGTTTCAAACCGAACATCCGAACTGCATTCTGTTTGCCCATCCCTACACCAAACCGTCTCATGACCTCCCCCAGGGGTTGCATATAGATGTTAAATAAAAGTGGAGACAGAAGCGAACCTTGCAGTACACCACAAGCGAGATCCCGGGGGGCCAGATGTTTCTTCCCCCAGCATCACCTGCTGGCTTCTCCCCGAGAGGAACGAGCGGGGTCATCCTAAGACAGTCCCATCCACTCCCCCCAGGGTCCACAACCATCTCAAAAGCAACCCATGGTCCACCGTATCAAATGCTGCCGAGAGATCTAGTAGGACCAAAAGTGCTGAATGTCCTAAATTCATTTCTCGGTGGAGGTCGTCTACCAAGGCCATCAACGCAGTCTTGGTACCATATCCTGGATGAAAACCTGATTGAAAAGGATCCAGAAAACCGATGCTATCCAGATGGCCCTGGAGCTGCTGGGCCACCACCCATTCAATAACCTTCCCTAAAAAGGGAAGGTTAGAGACAAGTCAGTAGCTGGAGAGGGAATCAACATCCACTTATGGTTTTTTGAGCAGGGGCCATACCACCGCCTCCTTGCGGCAGTCTGACACCCTGCCCTCCTAAAGGGAGGCATTGATCACTCCTGCCAGCACTGGTCCCAAAGTCTCCATAGAAGCTTTCACCAACCAGGAATGGGCATGGATCTAGGTTACAAAAGGTAGCCCTAACAGACCCCAGAACCCCCTTAGCATTGGCTGGCATCACTTCCTGAAATTGATGCCACAAAAATTAACCTATACGGGGATCCATAACCCTCGGCTCTCCTTCTTCTGCCTCTATCCCGGCCCCAAAATCATGCTGGATTCAAGCAATCTTATCTGCTAAGTAGTTTAAAAACTCCTCACAGTGAGCTTGGGAAACCTCCCCCTTTAGTCAGAGTGAGGCCGGTCTGACCAGCCCCCTCACCACCTGGAAAAGCTCAGCTGGATGTGACATTGCAGCAGCTATGAGGGCGTCAAAGAATTCCTTCTTTGCCATCCTCATGGCCACAGCATAGGACCACAAATGGGTCCGATGCTGCAGCCGATCAAATACAGCACGAGAGCAGCGCTCTAACTTCCGCCCTTCCCGCTTCAAACACTGCAGCTCCTCACTAACCCAAGGAACTCTATGATGACAAAGCGGCGGGAGCGGATGCCTAGGAGCCACCCAATCAATGACCCCACCCAGCAAGTTGTTCCAAGCTTGAACAAGATCATCAACCGAGCGGCCTTCAAGGTCTAAGGACACCTCCCCCAGGGCTTCCTGGAACTGCCCTTCCCACTTCAAACGCCGCAGCTCCTCACTAACCCAAGGAACTCTATGGTGACAAAGCGGCGGGAGCAGATGCCTAGGAGCCACCCGATCAATGACCCCACCCAGCAAGGTGTTCCAAGCTTGAACAAGATCATCAACCAAGCGGCCTTCAACGTCTAAGGACACTTCTCCCAGGGCTTCCTGGAACCGCCATGGTTCCATCAGCCTTCGGGGGCGGACCAACCTAATAGGTCCCACTTCTTTCCGGGGGCTGCCATGTGCTAGGAACCTGGTCCACAGGAGGTAATGATCCGTCCATGACAAGGGCATAGGACTTACTTCCCCCACTACTGGATCACCCGCCTCAAGGCCAGAGCAGAACAGCAGGTTGAGCATATGCCCCCCCTCATGTGTGGAGCCGCTTACCATCTGGGACAGGCCCATGGTTGTCATGAACTCACACTTCGCCCCAATAAGACCAGTGCCAGTGTGAATGTTGAGATCCCCCAGGATCACAGTCCTTGGGAAGTACAGCACCACCCCCGACACCAGCTCCGCTAGAGCGATGAGGGATGCTACTGGGCAGGAAGGAGCACGGTACACCAGCAGCACCCCAATTCTGTCCCTGGCCATCTCAAACACAAGTTGAAGGGCCTCGATCCCTGGGATTAACTGCACTGGATACCTCCTAGCAGTCCAAGATTCCTTAAAAAACATAGCTTCACCACCCCCACCCTAGTTCCCCAAGCCGGCTGCACGGAGTACCCCACCAAAACAAGGTCCACCAAAATCAGATCTGCTTCACCATCCAGCCAGGTCTCTGTGAAACACAGTCTGCAGTCTGATCCAGGATCATATCCCAGATCATTGATGTTTTATTGACAACAGACCTCACATTCAACAGCAGCACTGGCCCAAGGGGCCTTAGACTTTGATCCATCCCCCCACCTGAGGGGGGGGGCAGTCCTTGGTACAGGCACCAAATACCTCAGTCCCCGGGCCACACTATTAAATCGCCCCCCCAGGACCGTATCTCCCCCGCCCCACAATGACCTCTATGGCTCTCCTGCCCCCCCATCCGCTCCAACCCAGTCCCAGCCGGTGGCTGCTGCATCTGGACCCTGGGGGAGACCCTCCCCCATCCCTCCCAGCCCCCCAGTCCCGACCACGTGCTGCCACCACGTGGTCCCTTCCAGAAGCAGTCCCCCCCCTCACACCAGGAAGCCTGAAACTGGACCCACCCCTCTCCCTAGCTTAATTCCCATAAATGACAGGGGACCAAAGACCCAGCTCCCAGAGCCATTGTCTGACACACACCCCACCAGTATCCCCCACCTCCCACAGACCAACTCCAAGTAACCCCCCCTTCTAATCAACAAACCCCCATCACGCCCCCCCACAACCTCCCTCACACCCCACTGAAGGGCCTGTGGCCTCTTTGCTGCCTCACAAGCCCTCCTGGGCTGGATGTCCTGGCCGACCCCACGTCCTCACTCCCCAAAGGGAGGGAGCCCCATTTATCCTAGGGGACGAGCCTTTGAAGGGGCTCCCAGCCCTGAACCGTGACCAACGTGAAGCTATTGGCAGCAGACAAAACCTGCAGCAGCAGCAGCAACAGGGCAAAACAGATTGAAATCACCCGAGAGTGACTGGCAGAGTGTCCTGGCCAGCACGGCTCCCACAAATGGCTCAACCAATGGCCAACACCCTTTGGGTGTTACCCTTTGGGTTGGCACCCCCAGGGCCCAGCCCTAGCAGATATACCTGCAGGAAAGGAGAGGAGAGGGAGTCAGGTGGTATCCACTTCCCCTGCCAAATGAGCAGAAGCACTTTTGCCTGTGCCCAAGGTACCCATACAAATCAGATATTTACAGGCACTTTTATTTTGTTATGAGACTCTCACTTGTGTGCACAAACTATGACCCTTTTTGAAACAGGCTGCAGTGGGTGGGGGGATGGGTGTGCATCGGCAGTGGGTGGAAGTGGGTGTACACCTGTTTCTACAGGCGCACACCCATCTCCACCCACTTCCACCCATCTCTACGCACAGAGCAACCAGCATTGATACCAGTTGCTCTGTGCGTGGGTGATGCATGGGTGATGGGTGAAGTGCGAGAGCACGCACACACACCCCCCCACTGCCATCGGTGTTCCCACGGGCACCACCAATGACAGCAACCTGCATAGTTTGTACAGAGACCCCCCACCTGCACACGTGTGCGAAGGGGGGGGGAGTGTTTTAAAATGGCCTATGATTTAAAAAGACAGGGTCACAAATCCTATATTGTAGGAGAGCAGAGTATAATACATAATGATCAGAAAAGTATTTATTTATTTTATTTATTCCAATTTTTACTCCACCCTTCCCACTAAACCTCCGGGTGGCTTAGATCATATAAAAACAAATAAATAGAGCCAAAATCCACAGAATGCCATCTACCAACCCCTCCCCTAACCCCTCCATCCATTCACACCAGCCCTATCCCTGCCTGCCAAACACCTGGCCAAACAAAAGGTCTTACATTGCTTCCGGAAGAGGAGCCGGCTTGGACTTAGATGGATCTCCAAGGGGAGGGATTTCCATAATTGTGGGGCAGCCACCAAGAATGCCTCTCTGCGTTCCCTTGTGGAAACCTCAAGGGCAGATGGTACCCATAAGAGGACGCTCGCGAACAACTTCAGAGGCCATGACAGAAGATGAGGGAAGAGGTGGTCTTTTAGATTCTCAGGGCCCAAGTTGTTTAGAGCTTTATTCGTCAAAACCAGCACCTCTAATTGTGCCCGGAAAGCTATTGGCAGCCAGTGCAGGCTCTGGAGAACTGTTGAAATGTGCTCCTGGTGGCCTGATTCCAAGATGGGCTGCCACGTTCTGCACCAACAACAGCTTCTGAACAGTCATCAAGAATAACCTCACACAAAGTGCATTGCAGAAGTATAGCCTTGAGGTTACGAAGGCACGGATGAGGGTAGTCAGATCTGAATCTGAGAGAAAAGGTCACGATCTTCTCACTAGTTGAAGTTGGTGAAAAGCGCTCCTGGTCACTGCCGCAACCTGGTAGTCCAGGTGCAGCAATGGATCCAAGAGTACCCCAAGGCTGTGAACCTGACTTGACCTAAGGAGGCTGGACCAAATCAGTAGCAAAGGCTCCTATGTCCCCCTGTATGCAAATAAAGTTTGAAAAATAGGATTATTTGCCATGTAAATTAGAAAGTAGGAAAACTCATACTAATAGCATTGTGGGAGGAACACTGCCAACAATTCAGCACTATAAAGAGAGTGAACCAGATTAAGTCTCCAAAGCTAAGGGCATTTGTAGCTGTGATATGCTTGCAAATAAATACTTTGGTTTTTAAAAAAAGATTATTTTTCTCTCTTCAAAAAGACAGGAGATGCTGGGTTCCTCTGCTTCCCTATTGCTGCTGCCCCAGGCTTTTTGCTCAGTAACAGCTGCGCTCCGTTGAAGTAAATGGCACTTCCCGGGGACCACATTCTTACTAACCAGTGTAATGTGCAATGAAATATTTTAATAATAATTTCAAAAGACTATTAAAACGCAAGGCTGCATAATAAAATCACAACTGCACCGCTGAAGGAAGAGCTTCTGGCTCCCAAACGGTTATTTCCTTTAAGGGAAAACTGCTAGAGTAAAACAAAGAGAATGCTAAGAACACCAGCAGGGAAGAAAGAAGAGATGGTGAGACAGTCCAGGTCTGTCTTTTCTTCCCTGGTCCTATCATTCCTCTGTTTTTCATCACCATCTTCCAGCTTTAAACTTTCAGCCTCAGACAGCTGCTGTCTCATATCACAAGGGGTGGTGGCTGTCCTTGGCAGGGAGGAAGTATATTAACATGAAATTTGGCACCTCAGAATTGAATTCTGTAACAAATCTGTGACATCAATAGGGCCCTTATTCTGAATAAAATTAACGTGCATGAACGAGTGGTGGTTGGGGATGGGGATGGGGTGGGGGACGGAGATGAAAATCTGGAAGACAAGTATATGCTAGTACAATTCCAGGCATTTTTAAATTAGCTCTTTAAGAGTAAGTAAACAAAACCAATCTAACACAAGGCCTAACACTTGAAAGACAATGCAATGGTAGAATTCCATTATATGATTAAAATCAACATAATAGATAGATAAATAGTTTATTTGTTTAGCCATTAGGCCATAACAAAAGTAAATATATATAACATTCAGTAAATACATACATCACAATAAATTTTTACAACACAGAAAAAGAAAATTTAAAATGTAGCATAAGTTTCCACAATACCTCAGGTAGCTCTCATCTCCACCGTGCAAATATCCTTAGTCAATAGAGCCATAGAGAAGTACACAGGCAGATAGTATTATTTACAGAGGTTGTATAACACTGAATCTACTACCCAGATGTGAGATGCCTTCCCCTTCTCGGGGTTTGTGGTGGCACACTTGACCCCTGCGTCAAGTCCCTCTGGAGCTAAATCCAGCAGCAGTATGTGAGGGCAGATTACCATGAACTTGGAGACAAATAGCGGCCGGGGGCAACGGCCAGCAGCAACCTCCCTAGAGACCTTCCAGATCACACTGCACCGGCAGTGACTCCGTGTCTCCACAGGTCTGATCGGGGGATTCCATCTGTTGTTTCCTAAATAGCTCCAAGTGAAAGATCCCTGCCGCAACTCGCCGCACTACTGCTGTGTTCCGGTTGACTAAGATATATTGAATCTGCCTTTGCTGGTCCCAATGGTCCCTCCCCTCAAACCATGGGGCAAAAAACTTGTCCCGAATCCCTCTTGTCTTGGGGCAGCACAATAAATAGTGTGGAAGATCTTCTACTTCCGCCTGTCCCCAGTGGCAGAGTCTGAACGAGGGTCAAGGGCCTTCTGACTTTGAAATTTTTTATATCAGACAGATATTTCTTGTATCCCCTTTCTGCCTTTAGTAGGGGGTACCAGGGAGCAATACGTTGCTCACGTATTCCTGCACTTTCCTTTTGGAAACTAACATCCCTGATTCGAATACGAATTTGGGGTTTAGCCTGAGCTGAAGTAAAGTTTGAAAAAATTATTCTAGAAAAGCCCAGGCTTGCCAGATTCTGTACAGTGGAGTTGTGCCATCTATAAGAGGCCAGGCAATTCTCTTGCTCCTTCAGACAGATACTGGGGAGACGGTCAGCTGACATATCATGGATCTTAAGCCAGTAGCCCAGTTGGGCCATCCTGATCTTATCCTCAAGGGGATCTATTCCACATTCAGCCCTCAACAATACAATAGGGGTACTCCTGGGCACTCCAAGTCCTACCCTCAAGATCTTATTTTGGAGGGACTCCAAAGGGGACTGTCTAACCACACCCCAAATTTCTGCACCAAACAACAACTGGGGGATCAATTTCCCCTCAAGAAGCTTGAGCAAAGGCACCAGTTTCCTCCCTCCCTCCCTTGGATCTCCAAAATTTGAGCAGACCAACTACCGTTTGGGCTCCTCTTATCTTGGCTGCTTCCAGATGGCTCTTCCAGCTGCTACTACTTCTGAACATGATACCCAGGTACTTATACGAGGTAACCTGGCTTATGTGATAAAGCCCTAAGGTCCAGACATATTCCCTTGGCCTTCTAGAGAAGACCATGATCTTGGTCTTATCTCTATTGATTGTTAGGTGATTTTTTTTTACAGTATTCATCTACTCTGGCTAGCTGACGTCTCATGCCCACCCTTGATGTCAAAAGGATGGTCATATCATCCGCATATAAGAGGATATGAACTGGGCGACCACTAACAGCAGGCGCATGCCCCTCCTGCCTCGCCAAATTACCCACTATGTCATTAATAAATAAGGTGAAAAGCGGGGGGCCAACACACACCCCTGCTTAACACCGTCTGTTGCGGGCATGGGGCCTGTCATATCTCCCTGTGTGCTCACTTGGACCCTAAGTGAAGTATTAGTGTATTAGAGGCGGATCAGGTGAAGCAGATGAGGGTCTATATTGTTAGCCAGCAGTTTCTGCCATAGGATGGTTCAGTCAATGCTATCGAACGCTGCTTTGAGATCCACAAAGAGGGCGTATACCGTGCCTCTCCTCAGGGAAAAATACTTGGCAACAATATGGCCACGGTGAAACAATGGTCCAAAACTGACCTGGTGGGCCTAAAACCCGCCTGCTCCTCTGCAAGAAGTGCATTCTCCTCTGCCCAGCACTCAAGCCTGGCCTGGAGAAGCCGTGCAAACACCTTTGCCACAACATCTATAAGACTTAAAGGTCTATAATTTGCGGGGTCCCACCTATCCTTCTGCTTATGAATGGGCACTACTACACTTGTATTCCATCCATGAGGGATGTCACCGGCCTCAATGATGTTATTAAATAGGTGGGTTAACACTGGAGCCCACCATTGCCTATGGGCATGGAATAGGTCAGAAGGAATACCATCCTCCCCTGCTGCCTTTTGTAAGGGAAGGGAACACAGTAGTTCCACCACCTCTGTCTCAGTTACCACCATCCCCCAAGAAGGGGGGGCACACACCATGGGTGAGGCATTTGCCTCCATATGTTTCTTAAAAATTTCCAGAAAATGGGCCCGCCATGCGGCACTACATACTGGGGGGTCCATAGGGGGAAAACTTCCCTCTAAGCCCCCGTTTACAATAGCCCAGAAGGATACATTGTCTCCCACAGAAATAGCCCTCTCGAGTTTGTCCCACAGAATTTGGCAATGGATCTGCCATTTACTCCTCAAGACCGCCCTATACTTAGTTCGCGCAGCAAAAAACTTAATTCGTTGATTAGCAGTTTCTTGTTCAATGGAAACTCTAGCCAATTTCCTACACTGGGTCCTCAGGTACCTACATTTGCTATCGAACCAGGGATACAGATTCTCCTGGCATGAGGGTCTGGTAGGTGAGGCAAGAGTATCCCTCACAAACCTCACCAGACTCTGGAACTGTGGAATGCACGCCACAGGCTCAGACTGACAGTAAGAAGCCTTCCTATGCTCCATCTCGAGGGAGGCAAACAAAGTGTTTGCCTTCGTTACAGTTGTTTTCCTCCACTTAATTACCCTAACCCTAGTAAACTCTGGGTCCTTTGCCAGAGACTCCTTTTGCTGGCACCGACCACCCCTCATCCCCCAATCTACTACGGCCACAAAAGGAAAATGATCACTTGGGCCAGTTGGAAACACTAAGCAATCCGACACTCAGGAAGAAACTGGAAGGGATTGCAATATAATCCAGAACACTTGACCCCTGGAACGATACAAAAGTAAATTCTCCATTCGGATCTGACTTAAGGCTCCCATTTAGAAGTCTATAGTTATATTTAAATAGGAAATGTAAAAGACTGGTTTTGAAGGGAACGTCAGGCTAGACACGCCCCCCCTCACAGGTAGAACGGATCCCTGCTGATGGGGCGCTGCGGCGGTGGCTCCCTCTGTCCTCCAAACACTTTGGGGTGTCACGAAGTCCCTTTGGCTGGTCTGCTGTGTCACAGGTGGGAAGGCTATAGCGGAAGGCAAAGTCAGTGCCGCCAGGTGCTAAAGGCTGGTTTTGAAGGGAACGTCAGACTAGACACGCCCCCCTCACATATAGAATGGATCCTCGCTGATGGGGTGCTGTGGTGGTGGCTCCCTCTGTCCTCCGAACACTTCGGGGTGTCACAAAGTCCCTTCGGCCGGTCTTCTGTGTCACAGGTGGGAAGGCTGGGTAGTTGTATTCCCAATGTTGAGGCCTAATATACTTCAGACAGCCTGGGAATAAAGTAGCTCCTGCTTGGAACTTAGGTTCAGTCTTTTCAGGGCCTCCTGCTCCTGGCAGCCTTGCTCCTAGAAGATGTGTTCCCTTCAGCATCTCTCCTTCAACTGCCCACCAAAATCAACATAATAAAGTTTGCTTTTGGCAAATGCAGCATAGAAACAGAGGCACATTTCTGCTCTAATGTTCAAATTTGCACAAGTTAACACAGAAAAAATAATCATATTTAGACAGTGTTTAGCCAGTGTTAACCACATCAGATGTACCTCAGTGACAGAGGGGGATGGCCTCTCCAGCACAATAAATTGGTCTTTTACCAAGAATATAAAACTGCTAACTTCAACAACCTCAATAGGCATTGATGTTACTTGGCAACTGGGAAAATTGAACAGTAATAGGTCCTGGTAAGGTTTTGAGGACCAGGACCCAAACTAGGGGCTGGTGAGACTTGGCAGGAATACTTCCCCTCCTGTCCAGGTAATGTTGAGACCCAAAAAGAGTAAACTAAGGGTAATTTTAGACGTGACGAGCCCGGAGGCCCGCCACGCTCAATCACGGACCGGGATCCATTTCAGATCCTGGTCAGGAATCAGGCCGGCCGTCCTGATTCCGAAGTGGGATTAGGGAGGGGGCGGGGATGTCTAGTGCAACGTGCAGCCACACAGCCCCCCCCCCCATGCTTCCTCAGCCGCCCACCCTCCGGGAGACGGGAGGACGCAGCAGCCAATCCGGCCGCTGTGCCCGATCCCATCCCATGGTCGGGACCACGATCTGGCTGGGCTGCAGGTAACAGACGTTACCTGCAGCCCATCCCAGATTGTGGCCAATCCAACCACAGTTGGAGCCCGATCCCACCACGATTCTGGACCTCCAGGCGGCCAGAGATACGGAATCGTGGCCATTGTAATTCCCGCCAAAGATGCACTGGGGTGAACATCTGGCAGGAACTACAACAGATGTTACTGGACAAACGGGCACCACAGGGGATTCACTGTGGTTGACCGTGGTCTCATAACATCTAAAAATACCCTAAGTCATTTCTAACTGGCCCCAACTTAGCATGGCAGGGAACTGCAAGTCACTTAGTGTAAGGCTCCATATATATAAAAGACAGGAGCCAGATCGCTCTGACCTAGACCATCAGGGAGATGCAAGGCCCAAAGCTCAAGGACTTGCCTCAAGTCAATCATGAAGCAAGTGGCATCTTGACAACCCTTGGAGCAAGAGCTCACTGCAGGAGGAAGCTGTGAGTTTGATCACCCCGAAGTAAGGGGAGAGTTTAGAGTTGGCTGTTCCAGGTGGCCAGACTGAAGGCTCTAATGCAGTGGTTCTTCTTTATTATTATTATTTGTGCCCCGCCCCCCTTATCACCACACACACCTTGCACATGCTCTTCCTCTCCTCCTTCTCACTTTCCTATTTCTTCACCTCCCTCTCCTCCTTGTGCATGGGCTCTCTCTTCCCCTTGCCACCCCATTATTTTGGAGATTCCTCCTAGCTCAGTCAGAAAGGAACTAGGGGTTTTTCTTGTACCTCCTGAGTGGTAATGTTTTTGTTTTTTGGTGGTGGTTTTTTTTTAAAAACAAACAAACCCACAGCTAAGCTATTTTATGTACTCTTCTCATTTGACAACTCTCTTCTCTTGTTTGTAAGAAGTTTGGTCTGCAATGTTGGTGAGCGAGATCTAAAGCCCTGAGAAAAAGCTACAAGCTTGAAACACATTGGCTTCAATGAAGATGTTTGTTTACAGCATTGGTTTTGTATTACCTAGGTTAAAGTTTTAATTATATTTCCTATTTATATTATCACATTTCCCAGTCACATTATAAATATTACCTTTTTTGTATGAATAAACAGCATGCTTTTTAAATTTTGTGGTAATGTTCAGTATCTACAGTCTGTTGGTTTTGGCACTTAATAGCTATTATAAAGACCAGATTTCTGGGGATATCTTTCAAGCAATTCTTGAATAGACATTTCTGCAAATTTAAGGCTGCTTTCACATGATATGGTGTCTCCTGTGATTTTCTTGTTCCTGTGATCTTCCAACAATCTTAAAGTTGCACTATTTATTTTATGGACATCCTTTTCACAAGACGTATCTCCCGTAAAAAATTTTTTTTCACATTTTCATTAACGTCACTAATCATGGGATTTACCATTCTCATGTCAAGCAACTTTTGTCCTCCCACTTCTGCTCTATGTCTGCTGCCCGACTGACCTCAAAATGGGGTTGAAATCCAAAAGCCAACAGTGGGGTTCACAAGATGGCATCAGACCTGGGTAAAATTAACAAGCCAGCAGCAAAGCAAGATAAAATTAAAAAGCTGACTGAACTTAAGTAACTAGGAACGAACCATGGCTCCATCCTGCTGGTTTTCTGGTTTCCACGCCTGCTATCCCATGATTGTAATACCGACATGTATTCCCAATGTTGTGCAACCATAAGACCCTTCACTGAAAGAGAAGAATTTTGGAGCCCAGTAATACGTGACTACTCAAGGCATAACTCGTGGGTGAACGCAGAATATTGCACTCACACATGCAGTTAACTTGCGGGAGCAAATTACAATCCTGCAATTCGTGTCTCGTGTGAAAGCAGCTTTAGACATTCCCAAAAAAACCTTTTCTTCAAGACTATTGAACTCCCCACTGTACAATCCAAATTTTTAGAAACCTCTTCCCTGAAGCCTTTCTGGTGACTAGCCCTCTAAATTTCCCTGAGATAATCATCTGCAGTTGACTGCTGCATCCTCCTCCTTTCCCTCGGACAAATATTCCCATTATGATTTTCCATTTCCTTATCATTGAGGTGGTCATGCAGCCTCTTGTGGTGACATTAAAACCTGACTTGTTTGTAGAATTCATTGTGGGTTCCCTTCCCAGCCAGATTTCGGATGTACTTTTGTCAAATAATTTGAAAATGTTTGTGTCTAGTTGATGAAGGATTACGATTATTCCAAAATTATTTGCTGCGTGGTTTTTTTGTGAATAAGTCTTGGGCTGGAATCCATAAAGTCACTTGCAAGTAGTTCTACTGAAATCAGTTTAACAACTCTCATGTAATTTAAGTATTGGAGCCTTGCTCTGTATCCCAGAAGACAACTTAAAATCCATAGGTGTCAATTTTAGCTGAAAAATGCAAAATATTTTATTCTTTCCTTCCCTTTACTGGGAGGAAAGTCTTCAACTTAGACACACAGAAAGAAAGAAAAAATGACAAAAATCACCAGTGAAAATGAACACCCTCTAGTATATTTACCTGTTCATTAACTCATACTCTTCAAAACCAAGTTAGAACTCCTAGAATCTCTTCAAATTTTTAGAAACCAGGGTAACATCAGAAATCTTGAAGACCTCAGTGGCCACACTGATCCTATGGCAACAAATCATACTGGTCAACTGTTTCATCTAAACATCATTATGCACTCTCACCAACTCGTCAGTAATTTCTCTCAATCCACCAACCTCTCACAACATCTTTGTATTCACTCTTGGTACCATGTTGTGTGTCCCAAGAGTGTTAGATAACAATTCCTTGAGATGGCAGTCTAAAGTAACAACTATATTTATTAAGCTAAGTATTATTTATTAACAAAGACCAACTATCCTCTTAAAACACCTGCTGTCTAGACTGAACTAACTGCTAAATTCCAAAGCCTAGACCAGGCAAAGGTTTAAACCTACCATTTCTTAGTACACCATCCCCACATGATCCTCTATCACTGAGCTCTCTGATTGTCACACCAAACTGCATTTTATTTTAAGCCACTCACCCAGCGAATTTGAAATATGTGCCAATTTAAATGAATGAATCACATGTTACATTTCTGATCTTTGACAAGATGAGAATCAGGTATGCAATAAAAATATTTGCAAATTCTGAGGTGGCACCTATTTTGCCATTCCACCAGCTTACTGATATTTTTCTGGAGAAATGAACTCCAGGACCATGCCAAAATATGCTCATGATCTAGGTAGCCTGATGGTGCATGTACAGAACTGCCATGTTAGACATTTAAAGCTAAAAACAACCTTTTCTTCAATCAAATAGGGCTTCATGTTTAAGTGTGAAAGAAATTGCCTTTTCCTCCCCGCCCCCCCTCCCCCTGCCTGCTTTAGCAGCACCAGGAGAGGTGGAAGGCTTTGTCTCGCCCCCTGTAAAAGGAAGACGTGAGCACTCACTGGCCGCACCACTGCTGAATGCTTCAGGGCAGGACTCGCATTATGATCTGGTTGCCAGGGGCAACGAGTGAGGCTCACAAAGCAAGTCTCATCCCACAAGACTTGTGGGTGCCATTTTCTATCCTCTGAACTCGAGGCGCCGAGCCAGAGAAGGATCAAGCACTCACTCACCTTTCTGCACTACACTGCAGGCATAGCTAATCACCTGACTTAAGGAGCCAGGAAGGAATTTTTCTGCTGACACTGATTGGCTCCTGGTGACTGGCAATTTCTTCATTTTCCTCACAGTGCATTCTCAAAAGAATTGACTACTAACTAGAAGTATTATCGGGTTTGGGTTGGAGTGCAAATGTAATATTTGTTGCACTCTTGCAGGGGTCCATTTAAGTGTTAGAAAGTTTATTTGGGATTAGTTAAGCATTTGGTGAAAACATCTCTCTATGAGATGGGGATTAATGACTGAATCAGAGGCAAGTACAGCCAGATTCTGGCCATTGGCCCAGGGTGGAGGGCCAGGTTCTGCACTTGGAGGATGAGTATGGTCCCAGGTGGACAATGGCCTCCTCCCCTGCTTCAAGGTCACTAGTAATACACGTTTTCCCAACCCAGCCATGCATCTAGGGGTATAGCGACCTATGTAAGTTATAGAGCATAGACTGATGGAGATACATGAGTGGACATAAGGTCGCCCGTAATATTGTTAGTTACTTTGAGTTACTGGACCCAGGATTGGGAATTTCCCCTCCCCAGATAACCTCAATCAAATTAAATGAATATGAATAAAGAGTGCGTCCTTTAAATTCCAATATTTGAGGTTATATTAACCCATTCCATGATATTTTAGTTATTTAATTTTATTATGACTAATTTCCTTCTCTTTTAGTTTTTGTTTAAATTTCTTATTCTTAAGGTTACGTCAGAGATGGGATTTTGTTAGTTTACTTTTTTAAACTGAGGCAATGGCTTAGGTCACGCCTGGTCTGTGTAATCTAATTTTAATTCTGACCAATAAAAAATCAATCAATCAATAAAATTCCAATATATGTGTGCTTGCTTCTTCCGGGGTATGGGACAATCTATCAAATAAGCAAGATCTGAAGTTAACAGCTTTGTTTATTTTCTTTTTTCTTTTCAGTTCTTTGAGAAAACAGATTCTGACCAGGGCCTTGATATGAGGAACAGTAATTTCCAACTCTCTGGTTGCTCATGTCAATGAATTTCACTTACATGTTTCCAAGCAATAAAGGAACACAGGTACCTGAGACAAAGGGTGAAAACAGACATGCACATAACTCTGCTTTAACACTGCTTTAACATTTCTTATGCATGCTGCAGGGCTGTATTGGTGCCCTATGCAGCCCTGCATCATGAATAAGAAATGTTAAAGTTGAGATAAGGTGCATGTCTGTTTTCATCCAAAGTATGGAAAATCAGCTCAAAAAGATTTCTCTGAGAAAGTTGTGAAGTAATGCAATGTTTACACAGAACACTTTGTATCTAGTTAAGGCAACTTCAGGGTTAATTTCATTGTGGTAAAACTATGTATGTCACCACTGCTGAGCTAAACTAACACACACTATGGCAAGCTTTGCTAGGGGTATATAATACTTTACCCACAAGTAACAGCTCATACAATAAATCAGAGAAATGCTATTAATTTTCATATAGAAGTAGGCACTCAAATAGCTTCACTCCCAAATAAACTAGGGGCGCATTCAGATGCGCGCTTAATTCGCACAGCAGCGGCAGTGGCATCATGCGATTTAAAGCAACGCGCACTTCCGGGTTGGTGTGAATGCACCAATTCAGCGTAATGCGAACTGTTGGAGTGCGGTTTTAAAAGTTGCTTGGAGCAGCTTTTAAAACCGCACTCTGACAGTTCGCATTACACTGAATTGTGCGCACTAGGTGCATTCACACCAACCCGGAAGTGCACGTTGCTTTAAATCGCACGATGCCACCACCACTGCTGTGCGAATTAAGCGCACATCTGAATGCGCCCTAGTTCTGGGGTAGTCTACATGTGGCAAAAAGCATTTTGTGTGAAGCCATGTTAGACTATTACTTGCTGACTTGGACGTAATCATGAAAACACTTGACACAGGTAGTTCAATTGACTTTAGTAGAACTAATACAACTTTGTTTATTGTGTTCTGCGCTGGCCTGGATACCAGGGGTTCTGGTTATCGGGGGTGTTGTTATGACACCATTGTCATGGTTGGACCATTACCTTCTGAACATCCAGATGCCTGCCCTCCTTTGCCCCCATTGGAGTGGTGGACCATTTTGAATGGTTCGCCCATGAAGACTAATGGATCCAATAGGATTCCAGAATTCTCTAGGGGATTTACCCACTGACTTTGACTACCTCCCTGTCAATGCATTGGTTGATTTGTGGTATGGCATTTTGACCCGGGCTATTGACACGGTGGCATCTAGGCTGCTGCTGTTGCTGCTGCTGCTGCTGCTTCTTCTTCTTCTTCTTCTTCTTCTTCTTCTTTTTCTTCAGTGGCAGCATAGGTCTCCCTGGTATACGGAGACCCTGAGGCTGCTAAAGCGAGATGGTAGGCGGTTGGAGTGTAGGTGGCTCTTGACTCACACCAAAGCCAACCGACCGCAGCATAGGCTGTTTTTAAGAGACTATGATGTGGCAGAAGTGAAGGCAGCTTTCTTTGCGTCCACCATAGCATCTGCAAAGTGCCATCATGCAGAGCTCTTCTGGTTGGTGAACAGCTTTAAACCATGGCTGTCACTGCCCAGAATTAGAGACATTGGGGCTGATCACATTGGGGCGTGCATTGCTGTGTGATTTGCGCACACGCTGTAGGCCCCATGCTGGGGGTGCATGCGTGCAATGTGTGCTCCACTCGCCAGTCCACAGGACTTGGGATCAGCCCCAATGGTTGCCCCCTGTGATGAGTTTGTCACCTACCTTGCAGATAAAGTTGTTCATATTTGGTTCAACTTGGGACACTGCTACTTCGGGTGCATGGTCAGAGTTTGGGGCTGAGGAGGCTTGGTCTTGTCCAATTTACTTGGATCAGCTTCGCTTGATCTTGCCCACCAATCCAGACGATGTGCTTAGGGCAGCGGGTTTGTGGATGACCAGTTGTGAACTAGATTTGTGCCAGTTCTGGCTGGTGAAAGCCAGCCATGAGACATTGGAGACATTGCTGGCTGGGGTTGCAAAGCCTTTCTTCAGAAGGGCAGAGTTCCTGATGACCTTAAAACTGTGGTAGTCTGTTTCCTGCTCAATAAACCATCTCTTGATATTGACTCCCCTGCCAGCTATCGCCCTGTCTCTATTAATTCCCCTTTTTAGGGATGATTATTGAATGGGTGGTTGCCTCACAGCGCCAGGTGCATCTCAATGCCATTAGATTCTTGGATGCATGTAAGTCAAGTCTTTGTTCTGGCCATGGCACCAAGACTGCTTGTGACTTTGGTTGATGCTCTCTGTTTAGAAATTGACAGGGAAAATTCTACCCTGTTGATTTTGTTAGCACTGTTGGCAGCCTTTGATACTGTTGATCATGGGGTGTTGTTGACACAGCTGTGGAATCTGACCTGGGTGTGCGGACAGTGGGACTGCTCTTGAGTGGTTGTGCTCATACCTGACTGGGAGAACCCAAAGTGTGGCAATGGCAATGGCTCATCATCCCCTCAGGTGCTCCTGTGTGGTAGGGATATGCGAACACAGTTTGGGGGTTCGGCATTCGGCCCAAACTCGGGGTGTTCGGCTCGTTCGTGAACACCCTGAATCCAAACTGCCCCCTGCCCAAACTGGCCAAACAAAGTTCGAGTTCTGAACCCATTCGGGTGGGGGGCATAGGACAGGGGGAACCCGGTTTTCCCTCCCCATTCCCCCCTCCAGGCTGCGTGGGTGGAACGGGTCCCAGGGCTCACCTCCACCCACCCCCTGCCCAGCCTCGTAATTTAAAAAAAAAACAAAAAAAAACCCCACCCCAGGGATTGTCCTATTTAGTGGTGCTGGGCCTCTGGCCCTGGGTCCGGTGGTGGCAGCAGGCGGCAGCGGATCTGGCGGTTCTCCGGAGCGCTTCAGGCCTCTACTAGGTCTTCTGGGTCACATGACCCAGAAGGCCTAGTAGAGGCCTGAAGTGCTTCGGAGCGCCGCCAGACCTGAACCCACCGCTCCTACCGCTGCCACCACCAAACCCGGGGCCAGAGCCTGACCTACTTGGTGGTGCCGGGGTTCTGTCCCCGGGTCCACTGCCGCTGGCAGCAGTGTGTCCAGTGGCATGCCGGAGTGCTTCAGGCCTCTACTAGGCCTTCCGGGTCATGTGAAGGCTTGAAGCGCGCCAGTGCACCGCCGGACCCACTGCCGCCGCCGCTGCCACTGCTGCTGCCACCGCTGCTGCTGCCACCACTGCTGCTGCTGCCGCCACCAGTGCCGCCGGACCCAGAGCCCCGGCACCACCAGGTAGTTAGATTCCTGGGGCGGGCAGACCTCTAAGGGGGAGGGAGTTCCATAATTGTGGGGCAGCTACCGAGAACACCTCCCTGCATGAAGTCATAAAAACATCATGGAGAGATGGCACCACTGCTGCCGTCACTGCCACCACTGCTACCACTGCTGTCGCCAGACCCAGGGCCAGAGCCCCGGCACCACCTTCTCCAAATGATGTGCTCAGTATCAGCCAGCTGCCCATCCTGAAGTGGAAGTAGGTGAACATCTGGCAGCCACCAAGCCAATGAGCAGGTGACTTGTGGTCTACTGTCTTGTTTATTTTCACCCATTTATGCAATACTAATTTTGATCTCTCCTCTACACTCATGGTTGAGAGACCAAAAAATACATTTGTTTTCAATATTAAATCCATGTGCAGAGTTTCTGAAATTCTAGATTTTATATCTGTAAAGCCATCTGAATTATGTCTTCTATATTTAACGGGATGGAGTGAAGTGCTTTTCACAGTCAGTATTGCATTTAGCTGGGAAACAAGTGCTAATGTGACTGTCTGTACAGAACCAAACTTTATGGGAAATCTAGGGTGTTGCTATGGCAATTCCAGTTGTTGTAAATTTTTCCTTTTGTGATTCATTCTGACACTACATTGTAAAGTGATGATTATGAAGATACATACAAACCAAAGAAGGAAAAATCTTCTTTCTTCTGAAGACACAAAACCAAGTTTAAAATTAAATCCGATTTTCATTAAATGTCACCTGTTCATAGTAGTTGCTGTGTACTCTATTTCTTTGTAGTCTTTATATAGCTTCCCCCCTTTTCAGGTTGTGGTCATATGATTATAGGGTGTTACCTACCCAGAATTTATAAAGATATATGCAGAAATCAAAATAACAAATTATAAAAAATGATGACAAAAATGTATAGCCTCTTCAAAGGAGCTTTTTCCAATACTCCAGGGGGAGGGAACATTTTCCCTCCTAGGGGCCACTTTGAAAATTAGTACAAGCTCTGAGGGCCACATAAAAGTTGGGGGTGGAAGTACTCCGGGGGTGCATTCAGGAAGAGGTGCATCCATATCATGGATGTGTGTCATGGATCTGTTCTCTATCTTTGTGTGTATGCCTTCATCTCAGCTCCCTTACGCTGAACTCAGTTTTCCAGTTGTTAGGCGTAGGAATGGGATATAGGGACCAGATCCAGGAATTGGAAAAGGGCTAGGGCTGAATGGGAACTGTTCTGATTGGACATTGGAACGATTAATCATTCATTCAGATTCTGATCAGAATGGCTGAAAAAACTTTTCAGCCATTTGCGCATGTGAAAACGGCCAAGAATATGAACAGCCATTCCAATTTCACAGAACTTTTCCATAAAATCAGAATGGCTGTTTCAATCCAGCCCTAGAAAGGGCCACATAAAAGCTAGTCAAGGGCTGCATTTGGCCTCTGGGCTTGACCTTTACCACCCCTGCAAAACAAGGTAACACAAATATGGGCATAAATATATTGGTTTGTAGAAAGTTTCAAAAACTGAATGTTAGTTGATACTATTATAGTAAAAATTCATACTTAAAAAGCACTATAGTTATAAAAATCTACCACACCATATAATTAACATATTTCATAACACTAATACAGGCATTCCATGTCTTCTATATAGACCTGTTATCCATTAACTAACACAGGCATATGCAGCCCTCATAATCCCAACCAAATATATTTGACAATAATATTGGAAACCAGTGTATTGAACTTTTTCAGCTGTGAACCTCAAAGTGTCTTACAATGAAGCACTATTAATTTCAGTTTAAAGAGGAGGAAACTGAGACACAGAGAGGTCCTGCAACTTGCCCGCAGGCACAAAGAGAGACAGGGGTAGAGAATGTGGGAACCCCAGCATTTTTATTTTTACTTCCATTCTTGAGTCCATATTAATTGCAAAGTGTTGCCTTCTATTGCGCCACAACAAAACAAAAAACATAAAGAAAGAAAAGAAAAAATCAAAGCCCTGAAAAATCTTTAACAATAAAAGAATATTTATTAGCTCTCAGGTTCAAGGTCTTAAATTTTCCTTACCATCCTGCTGTTAGAAAACAAGGTAATTACAAACTGATTAACATCTGAACAGGTCTGATTTGCTGTAGAGCTGGTTGAAATGTTCATAATGAACCTTGAACCCACTAAGTTTGAATCTTCAAGTATGACATTTTTGTAGACTTTGGAAGAGGACATTTGTGTAGGTTAGAAATTCATTAATTTAACTTTCTCAGAATATCTCTTCCACAGTTTATGCCATTCCTCAGATACATGAAAGTAGCCAATAAGCTCAGGAACCAGGGAAGAGAGGAGGAGTCCAGTATAACTGACATAAAGACAGTAACAGAGGAGCAAGAGGAAATAAATCATGTTCACGTTGAGTAAATCCGATTTTAATCCTGGCAGAATTATCTCCTTTAACATTTGCCAACAGAGGAGTGTATAAAATATTGCTTTTACTAAAACAAAGTTGGCTATCATTAGACTGGGAAGTTAGGTGATGATAAAGTAAAAATTGCTAGAAGTTTCCAATTGTGAGTGAGAGTGATGGCAGGGATAGCCACTTTCCTTTGTATCTGGTGGCACTTCCATGGTAGAATGGTGGTAGAGCTGAAACGGGAATTAAATTTAGTACCCATAGATAATACCTGCTTTTCTGGTTCACATTGGGTATCTGATGGGTTAACCAGGTATCAATTGGGTACCCAAATAACGCAAAATTGGACACTCCCAGTACCAATTATTTGATTTATTGATTACCTATTGGTATACAAATTGGTATTTTGAGTTGGAAAACTGAAAAATTGGCATGCAGATTAAAAAAAATAAATGACTGGAAGTAGTTTCCTGGGACCAGAAGTTAACTTTCCTGGACAGGAAAATTCATTTTCTGGGATGAAAAACTCATAAACAAATGTTTTAAGAATACAAATTGGGGGGAAAGCCCTAAAAATAAATTGGAACTGGAAGTAGTTTTCTGGGACTGGAAGCTGCTGAAAAATTGTCAGAACTTGGTTTAAACCTGATAAATCATTGGGAGTCGGTATATCAACAGAAATGTCAAAAAATAAGTACTGGAAGTTGACATTCCAGAAACTGAAGTTGACATTTCAGAACATTGGGTACCTGATCGAGTTGTATGCGGCACCCGATCATTACTGGATCAAACAGGGTACCCAAAATCCAACAGGTTACCCGATATTGCAGGTACTCTCTTTCAGCTCTCTCCACTCATCTTCCATCTGACTCAGATCAGAATCCCATTGGGATAGCATAGTTACTGCTTTGTGGAAATGAAGGCCAAAATTCTGACCCATTAAAGCAAATGGTAGTTTGATACTGAATACAATAAAGCAGTAGTAGAAGTGACTGAACAACTGAAGGTGAGTGTGAGGCCATGGTGTTGCACTGTCTTCCCCCAAACCAACTTTAATTGTATCAGAGAGGACCCTGAGACATCGGGTATTTTCAGACGTTATGATACCACACTCAACCACAGTGAATCCCCCGTGGTGGTGGATGGTCCTGTAACGTCTGTTTGCATGCCACCAGATGTTCACCACGGTGAACCACCGGTGGTGAGCAAAATAACCACGCTTTCGAGGATGGTCCGGGCACCATTTCCAAAAGCGTGGTTAATTGAACCACGGCCCGGAATCAGCGGATGGTAATATCTGTTACTGCCGCTGATTCCGGGCCATGGCCCAGACCCCAGGGTGGAATCAGGTGCAATGACCGGATTGGCCACTGCGCCTACCCGTCTCCAGGAGAGCGGGCGGCTGGGGGAGCTTGGGGGGCAGGGCTATACGGCCGCACGTTGCACCGCACAGCCTCGCTCCCCCCCCAGATTCCCCTCCGGAATCAGCCGGCACGTCTTTTGGACGTGACTTTTTTATTCCAGTGGGGAATCAAAAGGTGATTCCATGACGGGGCCAATTGGCGCCCCGTCACGTCTGAAATCACCCATCCTCTGCAGTAATGCTGGAATAAATATCCATGAAAATGAAAATAACTGCTCTCTGTTACCATTTTGTCTGATATCCATTTAGATTATCTGGTTATTTCAATTCAGTTACTTGTTTGTTTTCAGTATTTTAATAACATCATATCAACACTGTTGGTACTATTACACATACACAGTTGCTAAAATGAAGTAACCAAAGTAGTGAAATAATCAAACTGAATAAATTAAATAAAAAAATGAAGTAACCAAACTGGAATATCAAAATAAGCAGGTATGTGAATACCTGTTTTAGCTGTGAATTTCCAGGGGGCTCTGCAAAAGCATAAGTAATATCCACAAATAAATAATCTATTTGTTTCAGCAGGAACTGAACCAAAGGCCTTGGGATTTTAAAACATGAGCCTCTATAGTTTGAATTAAAAAGCTTGAACCCCATGGCTCAGGCAAGGTGCAGACTCATTAATCTCTTTGATGACATCCTCTGTGTGGGCCACTCATTCACATATTTTTCCCTACCAAATAAAAAAATATTATTGAAGATGTACTTACCTGCTTCCGCCCGAAATTGGCCAAGTATTCTGTCTCTGGACTAACCTACACAGCCTTCTGCAACAGTACAAAATTAATTGTCCAATATCAACCTAAGTACAGCAGAATATGTATGGCAGAAGCTAAATATCAGCTCAACTGTGAGACTTAAAACTAGAATGCTCCAGTTTATTTAAAGTGTTTCAAAGGCACTTGGAGACTGGATTGCATTCTCCCGTAATTCAGTGCCTTCACTGGCCTCTTCTAATAATCTCAAATGTAAAATTACATCAATAACTAATAGTGTTATAGCCTAAAATAACATCAGGTGTACCAAGAACCTACATCCAAAATATTTGCCATTACTACTACAAAACTCGTAGAAGGAAAATGATTGATGTTTACCCTGTATTTATTTAGAGTCAAGAGCTTAAAGCATGTTTGGCCTGAATCCATCACTGCCTCCCAGAGTCCATGCTTTTCTGTGTATTTGACTGACATCTGTATGAACTGGTTGACTTCCCCCCCCCCCCCCTGACCTGGATAAAAAGGTCCAGTGTTATAATTGTTCACCATTTTAGACAAAATTATGGTTTTCTGGAATCATGTGAAACAAATTTCCTTTTCATGTTTAAAGTGTATCCCCACACCCCAGTCTCTATCTTCCCACAAAACAACTAGTCTGACCAATGTCCACTAGATGACACTGTTGTATAAGGACAGTTTGCTGAGCAGAATGGCTTTAACAACAAGTAATTTGCCTTAGGAACATGTATGTGTATAATTAGACATTGTCAATGTCTTTCTTTTTGCACAAAATAAGTTTAACATATCTAATTGGCTATATCTGATAAGATGAACATCATTTTAATTGGGTAAAGTTATGCTATCAGTTTATAGTATGATAAGAGATATATTCACTTGCACAGTTTTCATTCCCCCCCCCCCTTTTTAAAAAATAATAATAATAATGGATCGGATTACAAATTTTGAATTGATGTTCTTTCCAGTGGAAATGACATAAATGATTATGGCATCACTGTGAGTTTCACAGGCATTGTCTTAACTGTGCCAAATAGTATCACTCTCATGAGTTTTCTTATCTCACTCATTCTGGTCTTATATGAGGGGTGGGGAACCCTTTTTCTCCCAGGAGCCACTTTGAAAATTAGTGCAAGCTCCAAAGGTTTTTTTTTTGGGGGGGGCAGGGGTGTTTAAGGGGCAGGGGAAGGAAGAGAAGGGTCCAGAATCGATCATGGTTTCCTGGCATAGATCCATCCACTATGTTTGTGTGCAATGCCCTCATCTCTGCTCCCTTTCCCTGAGCTCAGCCTTTCAGTGTTTGGGGGTACGAACTAGATTCCCAGACCAGATCCAGGAACTGCAAAGGGAGTAAATAAAAACTAACTGTGGGCCACATTTGGGCCACTGGTCTGAGGTTCCCCATGCCTATCTTGGATCTTCACACTCTTAGCACTAACCATTGAAATAATTGATTTAAGAGGCCAGTATCAGCTTCCACTCAAACCTACAAGTCTGCCATGACAGTAAAGTTTTCAGAATATGTGCATTAGGCCTGAAATCTTTGTCCAATGTGTCTGCAATGAAAGAGCACATTGGGAAATGTCTGGATTTTGCCATCTTTCCACAAACTCAGGGGTCTTAATAGAAAATCCAAAATGCTTAGGTTAAATTCATCAGGTTAAATTCAACACTGACCCAAGTGGGATTGGCTCACACTTCCATTGGAGTTTTAGGAAGTTTATGCCAAAACTCAGGACACAGTTCTCCACTCATTAAAGTCAATGGCAATATTCCCATTGAGTTTAATGATGAAGGATTGTTTTTATCAGTTCATCATATGTGTTTGAGATAGCCTCTAGTGAACTTTGCATCCATGGGTATTTTCAGACGTTACGAGATCACGGTGAACCACGATGAATACCCACCTGTGGTCACCGTGTCTCGAACGTCTGTTTGGAGGCCGCCAGATGTTCGCCACGGTGAATCCCCACATGGGGTCAATTTGAACCACGCTTCCCGGGGTAGCCGGGGGAATGACCCGGGAAGCGTGGTCAAAAAGATCCCCAGCGGGGACCAACAAAAAGTAACGTCTGGCTGGTTGCCACGGCCCGGGATCCCCGGCGGGATCCCGGGCCATGGCGCTTCCGGCCCGACGCGGCGGCCGCAGTGGCCCCGCCGCCCGCCCGTCTGTGCGGCCGCATGTTGCGCCGCGCGGCCCCGCCCCCTCCCACATTCCCCGCCGGGATCCCCCCGGCACGTCTGATATGGCGTGACGGGGTGACCCCGACAGGGAATGACAGGATTGTTTTCAGTACGGGGCCAAGTGGCCCCGTAACGTCTGAAAATACCCCATGACTCAATTAACTGATTATGCTTATCCATAGACATTATTTAAAAAAATAAATAAAAATATTTACAATAGTTTTAAGCTTAGCGGATATTTCTCTTCTGGGCTCCAATTCTGCAAGTAATGAAATCCCTTTGTAACCTTACTCATGTGAATATTTCCACCAGTCTCAAATGTTCCTTTCGCCATCTCAGAACAGACTTTATTAATCCTGCCAAGATATTTCAAATAAATTTCAATTACAGCTTCTAATACAATCTGGTTTTGTAACAATATATGGTGGGGGCATTAGAAGGGATTTCAAAACATGATCAGCAACATTCCATTTCTCTAGATTGGTATGTCCAAATTATAACCCTTATATCATAATTTGATAACCCTCAGGGATATACCTAAGGATCTCGATGGTCGCTCCATCTATGACCTCGTGGCCTTTTGGAATAGCTAGTTGGCAGGGCTCATCGATCAGGTGGCTCCTAGACATCTGCATCCAGTGCTTTGGCACTGCAGGGCTCCATGGTTTACGGATGACCTGTGGAGGCTGAAGCACGTAGGTCAGTGGTTTGGAGCATCGATGGCGCTGTGCTCGTGCTCAAGCTAACTGGTTGCAGTATAGAATGTGGTTAAAAGCCTATACTGTGGCTGTGCGGGCAGCAAAAAAAGTGTTTTTTGTTTCCCTCATAGCATCTGTGCAGTTGCATCCAGCGGAGCTGTTCTGGGTGGTGAGGGGTTTGGTTGGTCCAGCCTCTCTCCGCCTAGATTATTTGGACTTGTCCACAGCCTGCTGTGACATGTTTTTGGCATATTTTGCGGATAAAATTGCTCGCATTGAGCATGACTTTGACTCCATCACTTTAGATGCAGTGGCAGAGCCAGAGAGGAGAAACGCCCTGTCTGGTCAGGTTTTATGGGAGGAATTTCAACTGGTGACGTCTGCTGAGGTGGCAGATGTGCTGGGGCTGGTGCAGGTCACAACTTGTGAATTAATAGGGATGGTCGAACAAAACCGAGTTTGGAAATTCAGTTTGGTTCGGTTTGAAAATCAAGTTCGGTTCGGAAGTTTGGTTCGGTCGACTGAACTATTTGAGTTCGGTCTGAACTCCGAACTTCCAAACAGAGTTTGGAAATTCAAACCCCATTGAACTAAATGGAATATTATCTTATAGGGATGGGCGAACAGAACCAAGTTCGGAATTCAGTTCGGTTCGGTTCGAAAATCAAGTTCGGTTCGGAAGTTCGTAGGGATGGGCGAACAGAATGGAATTCGGAAATTTGGTTTGGTTTGGTTTGAAATTTGAGTTCAGAAATTCGGTTCAGTTTGGTTTAAAATTCGAGTTCGGTTCGGAAGTTCAGTTCAGTCAACCGAACAGACCAAGTTCGGTCAAATTCCGAACTTCCAAACCAAGTTCGGCCATTCAAAACCAGGTTTTTTGGTGTGTTGCCACTAGGGATGGGCGAACAGAACAGAGTTCAGAAATTCGGTTTGGTTTGGTTCAGTTTGACATTCGAGTTCAGTTCGGAAGTTCGGTACGGTCAACCAAACAGACCGAGTTTGGTCCGAACTCCGAACTTCCGAACTGTGTTCGCCCATGCCTAGAAGTTCGGTTCCATCGACCGAACTGGTCGAGTTGGTCTGAACTCCGAACATCTGAACTGCATTCACCCATCCCTATGAATTAGATCCCTGCCCATCCTGGCTGGTAAGAGCTGCCAGATAGGTGTTAGGGCCAGTGCTGGCAGGGGTGGTCAATGCCTCCCTTTGGGAGGGGAGAGTGCTGAGTTGCCTTAAGGAGACTGAGGTTAGGCCTCTCCTCAAGAAACCATCTTTGGATGTTGGCACCCCGGTGAGTTATTGGCCAGTCTCTAACCTTACCTTTTTAGGGAAGGTTATTGAACCGGTGGTGACCTGGCAGCTCCAGGTGTATCTGGATCGCACCAGTTTTCTTGATCCCGTGCAGTCTGACTTTCATATGGGCTATGGCACAGAGACAGCACTTGTGGCCTTGGTTGATGACCTCCTCGTAGAATTAAACAGTTGGTGTATGACCCTGCTAGTTCTATTAGTTTTTTCAGCGGCTTTTGATACCGTGAACCACGAGATGCTGGTGACACACCTGTGGGTTTGGCCAGGGTGGATGGGACCATTTTGCAATGGTTCTGATCTTACCTAATGAATAGGTCCCAATGGGTGGTGCTCAGGGATTGTACAACTTCACTGGGGGACTGTAAGAGCCGTCCCATAACTCTGCGGGTGTGGGTGCCAACATCGGAGGACCCTGGCTCACTGACAGGCTCACTCCATGGCTCTTCCCCCTGCCGCGGCTCCCCAGGCACTTCCACCGGGCACACTGCAGAGTTTGGAGGTTGCCGGGGCAATGCCACGGTAGGACATTGCTGCAGGGCCTTCCCTCGCAGTCACGCAGAATGTGAGGGCGGGACCAACACCGTTGTGCCACTCCTTGCGACTGCGGGTATGTCGGGAGGGCATGGCAGATGCTATAAACGCTGGTGCTGTGAGGCACATGGCGCCGGTGATCAGAATAGACTGGCGCCCTACTGAGAGCTAAGTGCAATTGTTATATTGAATCTTGTCCTTGTTGTCCTGCTGTGTTACTTCCCTTCCCTTGTCATTGTGTGGAGTTTGTTTCTTGTGTTCTGGAGTGGAGTTGTCTGGTGAGTGTCCTAACCCCTAGTGTATTTCCCCTTAGAGTGAGTGAGTGAGCAAGTGATTGCAAAAACGAGTGAACAAACGCATGCCCGTCTCCCCCTCCGTGGGTTCCTACCCATTCCCTGTCAGTGTGCCAGACCTCCCCCCTTTCCCACAGAGCCTATCCCCTTGTCCTTCCTATCCTCACTGTCGGCACCAATTTTCCCATTCCCTGTGGTACTCATCAGGTGTGTATGGTGGGTGAGAGGCAAGAGGCAACACTCCAGTGCAGTCTGCTCAGCGCCCAATGATGAAAGACGCCTAATCTCTTGCAGATTTCAGGGCCACCACTCTATCCTGACGGGCATTTTTACCCAGCGAGCCATCTCAGAGCACTGTACAGAGTTAACCTCACCTCAAGAAGTCTGTCTGGGGTTCCCTTCCTTGTTTGGATCTCTGCCCGTCCTTTCCTCTGTGTTCTTCCTCCTTCCCCATGACAGGGACCTCCTGTGTGGGGTACCGCAGGGTTCCATCTTGTCCCCTCTCTTAATTAATGTATATATGAAGCCACTGGGGGAGGTGGTCTGCAGCTGGGTGGTCCGCTGTCATCAATAGACAGACGATACCCAGCTGTATTTGTCTTCTTCATTGGACCCAGGCCCTTCTGTCTTCTTACAATCCCAGTGTTTGGCGGCTGTGGGGAACTGGATGAGGCTGAGCTGGTTGAAGCTCAATTCCAATAAGACAGAGGTGATGCTAGTTGGCGGAACTGATCATCTGGGTGAAGAGAACGCCCCCATTATTGGGGCCGTTTGTCCTCCTTTGTTTCCATCTGTGCGGAGTCTGGGTGTGCTCCTGGATCCGCAAGCTGCACCTGGATTTTCAGGTGCCAGCTGTGGCCAGGGGCACCATTTGCCAATTACATCTGGTGAGATGGCTCCACCCATATGTCTCGGACTCTGATTTCACCACCATCATCCATGTGTTCATCACCTCGAGGTTGGACTACTGCAATGCGCTGTATGTGAGGCTTCCCTTGGTGATGGTTCGGAAACTGCAGCTGGCTGCTTACTGGCACTGGCTGTAGAGAACATATTCAGCCAGTGCTTCGCACTCTGCACTGGGTGCCTGTTGTCTTCTGGACCAGATTCAAGGTCCTTGTTTTAAGCTTTAAAGCCCTACACAATCTGGATCCCACTTATCTGAGAGATTGCCTCACACACACCCTGAGTCTGGTGGTGACCCCTGCAGTCATCTGGGGATGCTCTCCCGGAGGTCCCGCGTTATTGGTGGGTTTGTACTGACAGGAGGGTGTTCTCGGCGGCTGCACCATCACTTTTGAAAGCTCTCCTGGTGGAGGTCCACCTCAGCCCAGATCTCCTGGCCTTCTGACATAATTGTAAGACCTGGCTCTTCCACCAAGCATTGTGTGGGGGGAGGGAGGGGGTTAGGTTGGGTTTTTAACTGTATTTATGGTTCTGCTTTGTAAGTCACCCTGGGACACCAGAGGCGAGAGGGGTGGGGTATTAAATTTAATAAATAATAGTAATCATATTTCAACAGAATTTATCTCCTCCACATGCAACATGAGACATGGAAGTAACCTTTCTTGAGGATCTTATATTCAAATAAAAATCAGTTCAATAATTGAAAGACAATTGATCTCTTTATTATTTAGAACTGGCACTCTTCTCCATAGCGCACATGCTATCAAATCAGAATTTGGATTGACATTTTTCAAAATGCAGAATTTTCATGTCAGTTTTTCAACACTCTATATTATTGAGTCTTGATACCATGATGAAATGGAAATTAAAAATATAAATTTATTTATAGAAACAGAAGAATTACATGGAATATTACACATCCCATGTTTGGTGTGAATGTAACAGCTTGTTAATGACATAATGTTATTCTAGCAACTGATATAGCTTATAATACCATCTTTCAGAAAGTCATACAGACAGAAAGAAGCAGCAGAGCGAATAAGAATGAAGGTTATATAAATACTGACAACAGTCCTCAAACCACTTACTCCAGAGTTAATGGGACTACTCCACAGTAAATAGTTTGAGGACTGCAGCCACTACATAAAAGTAGACTCCAGATATTTGTCATTGAAGTGAAAGATGTGTCACAATAGTTTTTCAGCAGATATATGTCTTGGCTAATTGTGTTGGGAGGTAAGTTATATGTCACAAAATACTCCAACCCTACATAGATATTTTTAATATTAGGTCAAATTACAGTATATGAGATTCATGCAATTAGAGATGATTGCAACGATGCTGAATAGGAAAGACAGGATCAAATGGGGACATAAATGGCAATCAGGCCAGATGGAAGCAGTCTCTCTCTCTCTCTTCTGAAGAGGTGTTGGCGCTGAATATCCGATTAAGATTTCTGCATCTCCGAAAGACAAGAGCACAGATTTCTTGTAGAGTTTGACCTGCTCTCTAAGTGATAACAGAAAGTCCCAGTTTAGCGTGTCTAAGAAATTCCTTTCAATAAATGAAGCTGAACTGATAGAGCAGCTTGTGTAGTTTCCTCTGATCTGTAGCTATTCTCTACTGGATGCGCTCATCTCTGTTTCTGTGAATTGCTGCTCCACCTGGCCAGTGAATTTTCTATGACTTCAAAGGCAAACTTTTCACTTTGCCTAGTACAAAAGCATACCCAGAAGCTGAATATTTAAGAAAACAAGGAGGAATAGGTTCTACACTTAAGACGTAAAGGAAACCCGAAATTGATATTTTCCTAAACTATACACCAACTCTCTCTTCTTTTTCATGATGTATTTTGCCTAGCTTTTTGGTTCTGTCACTTATACCAACCATAATTTAATTTATTTATTTATGTTCAAGTTTTTATATCCCGCCCTATCCTGCCCAAGCAGCTCAGGGCGGCTCATAAGCATAATAAAAACATCCATAGTAATACTAATAAAATAACAAGTTAAAAACACAACCAAGTGGAGCAAAAAAACTCAGTAACCCCTCCTTGCCCCACCCACCACCCTAGCCCCCTCCCTCACCGAAAGCCAGATGGAACAACCAGGTTTTACAATGACGTCAAAACAAAGGGAGGTCCAGGGCCACCTGGGTCTCCACCGGAAAGGAAATCCACCACTGTGGCATGGCCACTGAGAACGCCCTCTCAATTGTTTCCCCTGGGATACCCAGGGTTCCTCTAGGAAGCTGCCCGCCAATGACCGCAGGAGTCAATCTAGAAACCTGGGAATGAGGCAGTCTCGCAGATAGGCAATCTGTCAGACCCAGACCTTATAGGGCTTTATAGGTCAACACCAACACCTTGAATCGGGCCCAGAACACTACAGGCAGCCAGTGCAGAGAACAGAGCACCGGTGTTATGTGCTCCCGGCGACCCGTCCCCATAAGAAGAAAGGCCGCCACATTCTGCACCATCTGCAGCCTCCGAGCCATCACCATGGATAGCTCCATGTAGAGCGTGTCCAGTCTTGAAGTGATGAACGCATAGATGATAGTAGCCAGGTCCACGTTTGAAACCTACAGACGAAGCAGACACACCAGATGTAATTGGCAAAATGCGCCCCTCGCCACAGTATCGAGGAGCACACCCAGCCTACAGACCTGTGAGATGAGGAGGGGGGATGCACCCCATCAATGATGGGAGCCTCCACTCCCTCACCCCTACCCACCAGCATCACCTCTGTCTTATCAGGATTCAGCTTCAGATGGCTAGCCCTCATCCACGCCCCCACAGCCAACAAACACCGAGTAAGCACTGAGACTGTTAGGCCAGGGTCTGATGAAAATGTGTGATAGAGCTGGGTGTCATCAGCATATTGATGACACCGAACACCAAACCCCCTCATGATCTCACCCAGTGGCTGCATACACATGTTGAACAGCAGAGGGGACAGAATAGAACCGTATGGGACTCAACATGTGAGGTCACAGGGGGCCAAAAAACAGTCCCCCAGCACCACCTGCTGAGTTCTTCCAGCCAGGAAAGCACGGAACCATTCAAGAACAATCCTGCCCACTCCGGCACAGTTGTACAAGTGGGCCACCAACATCTTGTGGTCAACGGTATCAAAGGCCGCTGACAGATCCAATAGGATCAGGAGAGATGACCGACCCTGATCCATGTTATGGCGAAGGCCGTCAACCAACACCACAAGCACAGTCTCAGTGCCATGCTCTGAGCGAAAGTCAGACTGCAAGGAATCTAAAAACCCGATGTAGTCCAGATGCTCCTGCAGCTGCTGAGCCACAACCCGTTCAATAACCCTCCCTAAAAAGGGAATGTTAGAGACCAGCCAATAGCTGGCTAGGGAGTCAATGTCAAGCAATGTTTTTTGAGCAGAGGCTGCACCACCACCTCCTTGAGGCCATCCAACACTCTGCTCTCCCGAAAGGAGGTATTGACCACCCCAGCCAGCAACGGCCCCAATGTCTGCCAGCTGGCCTTAACAAGACAGGATGGGCATGGGTCCAGTTCACAAGAGGTGGCTCTAACAGCTCCAAGAACATCCCCCACATCGGCTAGTGACGCAGTCTGAAACGGATCCCACAAAATAGGACCAGTTGGGGCATCCATAACCTCTGGTTCTCCTAATGCAATAAATGCAGTGTCAAATTCACGCTGAATATGAGCTACTTTATCTGCAAAGTACTCAGCAAACATGTCACAGCAGGCACTGGACGAATCCTGCTCCAGGAAGAGTGAGGCTGGACTGACCAACCCTCTCACCACCCGGAAAAGTTCTGCTGGACACGACTTCGCAGATGCTATGAGGGCAGCAAGGAACCCCTTCTTGGTTGCCTGTACAGCCACAGCGTCAGCTCTTAAACTTGCTCTATGCTGCAATCTATCGGCTTTAGCCTGAGGTCATTGCTATCTGCTAACAGGATTTTGCCATTATATAAATGCTTAAATTAGCAAGATAGTTCCTTCTATAACTGGCTGTCCTTTTGGTGTATTTGAATATATACCTAAAAAGAGGTAAATATTCTATGGCACTCTATGGGTAGGTTAGGAGGCTAGGTGAAAAACAGTGTGGTCGGTCTTTTTTTAAAAAAAATGGTAGGCATAAATATTTATTGTGGGGGTTTTCTTATCACTCTCATCTAGTGACAGGACATGCCACCACCTGAGGCTCTGTCCTGAACAAAGTAGTGGCCTCCCAATGCACAATTTGCACAATATCCTCCAGATATGCACAACCAGATGTAATAAGTGCTGGGCAAAATTCTTTGACTGGCTTAATATAAGACTGATTAAAAGACCGGAATTAACCATTTGCCTGACTGTGTATGGCGTTGTATATTTGTTGGGGCAAACTTGTGAAACAGGATCTGAGGTTTCAGATCCAGATCTGAGGTTTCCAAACTCTGAGTTGGGACAGTAAATGGGATCATGCCATCTGTGGATGGGGTCATGACCGGATACTTGATTTATTTTACATGCCTTTGTTGCTATTTGGTGTCATGGAATTATGCTTAATTTTACCATAATCTCAAAACAGGATCATGCAAGTAACATTTTGGGAAACACTGTTCTAAATGCAAAATAATCCCATTTACCAAAAATTTACCCAAGAGCATACAGATAAAGTACATGTTAAAATTTGAGATTTTTAGGTAAGTAAATTACTCTGAGTGAATGGGTCATAATCTGGATTTGAATAATACAGGGGACTTTTGCTTTGGGTAAAAGCAGACATGACAGTGACCTACAGGGGCCAAGTGCCAAGCCTGCCTGCCCGGGCAACCCAGGGTGCCAAGCACCAAGCCTTCCTGGTCTCTGCTGCTCCTACTTCTGGGTCTCCGACAGTCTTCCATGCTGCCACAGGCACCCCTGGGGGTCCTGGAGTGCCCCAATCTTCTCAGAGGTGCCAAACTCCACTGAACGTTCAGGGGGTCTGAACTCTGCCAGACCGAACCCACGAACCCGAACTAAGTTTTTAGTCTGAACAGCCAAACATCTGAACTCCATCTTGTTCACACATCCATAGTGACTTCTCTCCTGAAGTCAAGGCCTGGGCTAGCTCCTGACATGACCTGGGACAATCCTGGGCCTACATCTGGGGGTGCCTGCACAGACACTTTGGTCTGGACCTCACCTACATGTCTGTGCAGGCACCACCAGATATTGTCCCAGGATTGTCCCAGGCCATGTTGGGAGCTAGCCCGGGCTTTGACCTAGGCTAGCTTCCGACACAGCCTGGGACAATCCTGGGCTAACATCTGGAAGTGCCTGCACAGACATTAAGGTGAGGTTTGGGGTGCTCCAGGGTCCCCCAGGTGTGCCCGTGATGGCATGACAGGCCATTAGAGACCCAGCAGCAGCAGCAGAGATCAGGAAGTCTTGGCGCTTGGTACCCTGGGTTTCCCGGGCAGGCGGGCTCAATGCTTGGCCCCTGGGGGTACCCAGGGCACCAGGGCTGGCCATCTGAGACCCACCAGCAGCAGCAGCAGAGGGAAGGCTTGGTGCTTGGCACCCTGGGTTGCCTGGGTAGGCAGGCTCGACACTTGGCCCCTGGGGGTTCCCATGGTGCCAGGGCTGGCCGTCTGAGACCCAGAAGCAGCAGAGACTGGGAAGGCTTGGCGCTTGGCACCCTGGGTTTCCAGAGAAGGCAGGCTCGATGCTTGGCCCCTGGGGGTGCCCGTGGCACCAGGGTTGGCCATCTGAGACCCAGCGGCAGCAGCAGAAGAGGCCGGAAAGGCTTGGAGTTTGGTGGCTGGCACCCATAGGGGGCAGAGCATTGCAGGCTGGCATTGGTGGAGCGATGACAGAGGCCCAGACAGGGCTTGGTGGCTGGCACTCCTGCTTGGCCAGGCATTGCAGGCTGGCTAGCATCAACAGAGCAGTGGCAGAGACCCGGTCAGGGCTTGGTGGTTGGAAACCCTACTTGGCCAGGCATTGCATGCTGGCAGGCCACCAGTTCTGCTCTCTCTATGCTGGGTTCTCCAGTTCTGGTCACCATTATGGCTGGACATTGCAGGTTGCCAGGCATCAATGGAGCAGAGGCAGAGGCCCGGCTAGAACTCGGTGGCTGGCACCCCTGCTTGGTCAGGTATTTCAGGCTACCAGGCATCAATGGCAGCCTGACTCAGGGTGGTGTGTGAGGGCAGCTTAAACTAGGAGGCCAGGAAGCCAATCAGGTGCCTAAACCCCAATGTCCCTGACCACTGAGAAGGACTGCCCATTGAGCACAATCATTTCCCCCAATGTGCACGTGGCTTTCAGTTGAAAACTATGCCACCCTTCACATCCTGCAGCTGCCGATGTATTTGGTAGCTTCCCCCACACCATCTTTTGATGACGTGGATGGACAGCCCTCCCTGCCTGTAATGTAGGCCCCAGAACCCAGATGGTGGGCCCTAGAGCTGGAGTGGCTGGCTGTTTCTTGATGCAGTGGAATGACAGCTCCCTGATGGTGGGTCCTGGGACAGGAGTGGCAACTTCTGGATGAAGTGGAATGGCAACCCTCCCTGCCTGCAACGTAGGCCCCAGAACCCTGATGGTGGGTCCTGGGGATGGAATGCCTGCTTTTTAATGTGGTGGAATGATGGCTCCCGTGAGTGGAATGAGGGCCCCAGAACGCTGATGGTGGGTCTTGGGACTGGAGTGTCAGCTTCTTGATGAAGTGAAATGATAGCTCCCTGCAAGCAGAAAAATGGTAGGTCCTGGGACTAGAGTGGCAGCATCTAGATAACATGACTGGACAGCCCTCCCTGCCTGTAATGTAGGCCCCAGAACCCTGATGGTGGGTCCTGGGACTAGAGTGGTAGCTTCTAGATGAAGCGGATTGATGAATCTACGTGAGCGGAATGATGGTCCCAGAACACTGACGGTGGGTTCTGGGACTGGAGTGGCTGGCACCCCTACTTGCCAGACATTGCAAGCTGGCATCCTACTCGACTGAGCTCTAGAAGCTCTATTGCAGATTGGGCAAGCCTTTCCTGGTGGTGAATCTCGTGGACACCCAGCTGCCACCTGCTGGCGCACTCATCCGAGCTATGCCGGTCCACAAGAGGGAGGAACAAATGGCTGATGTGCAGTACCAGCAGCAGCATCAGCAGACATTGGATTGCCCGGTCACAGTGTCAGGCCCTGGGGCCTGAGGAGATGGGGAACCCGATTACCTAGGGGCACTAGGAGCAGCGCACGTCGCCCCACCGTCCCCGCAGCCTCCGTCAAAGGCGCACCGCCCCCATGCCCGGCAGCGGGTGATGCAGCCGAAGCCACGCCCCCAGTAATGCCTCGTGCGCAGAACGCGCCAAGCTCCCCAGCACGGGAGGCGCCGTGCAGAGCCACGCCCCCTATTCATGACCGCACGCAGGAACCGNGATGGCCTTGGTGTGGGACACTTTTTGACAAGTGGAATGACAGCCCTCCCCACCTGGAACATAGGCCACAGAACACTGATGGTGGGTCCTGGGACTGGAGTGGCTGGCACCCCTACTTGGCCAGGTGTTGCAGGTTGGCTGGCATCAGTGGAACAGCGGCAGAGGCCTGGCCATGGCTTGGTGACTGGCACCCCTGCTTAGCCAGGCATTGTAGGCTGGCTGGCATTGGTGGAGCAGCAGCAGAGGCCTGACTGGGGCTCGGTGGCTGGAACCCCTACATGGCCAGGCATTGCAGGCTGACTGGCCTTGGTATGGGACACTTGCAGAGAAGTGGAATGGCAGCCCTACCTGCCTGGAACATCGGCCCCAGAACCATGATGGTGGATCCTGGGGCTGGAGTGGCTGGTACCGTACTTGGCTGGGCATTGCAGGCTGGATGGCCTTGGTGTGGGACACTTTTTGACAAGTGGAATGACAGCCCTCCCCACCTGGAACATAGGCCACAGAACACTGATGGTGGGTCCTGGGACTGGAGTGGCTGGCACCCCTACTTGGCCAGGTGTTGCAGGTTGGCTGGCATCAGTGGAACAGCGGCAGAGGCCTGGCCATGGCTTGGTGACTGGCACCCCTGCTTAGCCAGGCATTGTAGGCTGGCTGGCATTGGTGGAGCAGCAGCAGAGGCCTGACTGGGGCTCGGTGGCTGGAACCCCTACATGGCCAGGCATTGCAGGCTGACTGGCCTTGGTATGGGACACTTGCAGAGAAGTGGAATGGCAGCCCTACCTGCCTGGAACATCGGCCCCAGAACCATGATGGTGGATCCTGGGGCTGGAGTGGCTGGTACCGTACTTGGCTGGGCATTGCAGGCTGGATGGCCTTGGTGTGGGACACTTTTTGACAAGTGGAATGACAGCCCTCCCCACCTGGAACATAGGCCACAGAACACTGATGG
Organism: Sphenodon punctatus; assembly: GCA_003113815.1. NCBI lineage: Eukaryota > Metazoa > Chordata > Lepidosauria > Sphenodontia > Sphenodontidae > Sphenodon > Sphenodon punctatus. Next base: position 1,643,323 of record QEPC01007591.1, read on the forward strand.
TGGGTCCTGGGACTGGAGTGGCTGGCACCCCTACTTGGCCAGGTGTTGCAGGTTGGCTGGCATCAGTGGAACAGCGGCAGAGGCCTGGCCATGGCTTGGTGACTGGCACCCCTGCTTAGCCAGGCATTGTAGGCTGGCTGGCATTGGTGGAGCAGCAGCAGAGGCCTGACTGGGGCTCGGTGGCTGGAACCCCTACATGGCCAGGCATTGCAGGCTGACTGGCCTTGGTATGGGACACTTGCAGAGAAGTGGAATGGCAGCCCTACCTGCCTGGAACATCGGCCCCAGAACCATGATGGTGGATCCTGGGGCTGGAGTGGCTGGTACCGTACTTGGCTGGGCATTGCAGGCTGGATGGCCTTGGTGTGGGACACTTTTTGACAAGTGGAATGACAGCCCTCCCCACCTGGAACATAGGCCACAGAACACTGATGGTGGGTCCTGGGACTGGAGTGGCTGGCACCCCTACTTGGCCAGGTGTTGCAGGTTGGCTGGCATCAGTGGAACAGCGGCAGAGGCCTGGCCATGGCTTGGTGACTGGCACCCCTGCTTAGCCAGGCATTGTAGGCTGGCTGGCATTGGTGGAGCAGCAGCAGAGGCCTGACTGGGGCTCGGTGGCTGGAACCCCTACATGGCCAGGCATTGCAGGCTGACTGGCCTTGGTATGGGACACTTGCAGAGAAGTGGAATGGCAGCCCTACCTGCCTGGAACATCGGCCCCAGAACCATGATGGTGGATCCTGGGGCTGGAGTGGCTGGTACCGTACTTGGCTGGGCATTGCAGGCTGGATGGCCTTGGTGTGGGACACTTTTTGACAAGTGGAATGACAGCCCTCCCCACCTGGAACATAGGCCACAGAACACTGATGGTGGGTCCTGGGACTGGAGTGGCTGGCACCCCTACTTGGCCAGGTGTTGCAGGTTGGCTGGCATCAGTGGAACAGCGGCAGAGGCCTGGCCATGGCTTGGTGACTGGCACCCCTGCTTAGCCAGGCATTGTAGGCTGGCTGGCATTGGTGGAGCAGCAGCAGAGGCCTGACTGGGGCTCGGTGGCTGGAACCCCTACATGGCCAGGCATTGCAGGCTGACTGGCCTTGGTATGGGACACTTGCAGAGAAGTGGAATGGCAGCCCTACCTGCCTGGAACATCGGCCCCAGAACCATGATGGTGGATCCTGGGGCTGGAGTGGCTGGTACCGTACTTGGCTGGGCATTGCAGGCTGGATGGCCTTGGTGTGGGACACTTTTTGACAAGTGGAATGACAGCCCTCCCCACCTGGAACATAGGCCACAGAACACTGATGGTGGGTCCTGGGACTGGAGTGGCTGGCACCCCTACTTGGCCAGGTGTTGCAGGTTGGCTGGCATCAGTGGAACAGCGGCAGAGGCCTGGCCATGGCTTGGTGACTGGCACCCCTGCTTAGCCAGGCATTGTAGGCTGGCTGGCATTGGTGGAGCAGCAGCAGAGGCCTGACTGGGGCTCGGTGGCTGGAACCCCTACATGGCCAGGCATTGCAGGCTGACTGGCCTTGGTATGGGACACTTGCAGAGAAGTGGAATGGCAGCCCTACCTGCCTGGAACATCGGCCCCAGAACCATGATGGTGGATCCTGGGGCTGGAGTGGCTGGTACCGTACTTGGCTGGGCATTGCAGGCTGGATGGCCTTGGTGTGGGACACTTTTTGACAAGTGGAATGACAGCCCTCCCCACCTGGAACATAGGCCACAGAACACTGATGGTGGGTCCTGGGACTGGAGTGGCTGGCACCCCTACTTGGCCAGGTGTTGCAGGTTGGCTGGCATCAGTGGAACAGCGGCAGAGGCCTGGCCATGGCTTGGTGACTGGCACCCCTGCTTAGCCAGGCATTGTAGGCTGGCTGGCATTGGTGGAGCAGCAGCAGAGGCCTGACTGGGGCTCGGTGGCTGGAACCCCTACATGGCCAGGCATTGCAGGCTGACTGGCCTTGGTATGGGACACTTGCAGAGAAGTGGAATGGCAGCCCTACCTGCCTGGAACATCGGCCCCAGAACCATGATGGTGGATCCTGGGGCTGGAGTGGCTGGTACCGTACTTGGCTGGGCATTGCAGGCTGGATGGCCTTGGTGTGGGACACTTTTTGACAAGTGGAATGACAGCCCTCCCCACCTGGAACATAGGCCACAGAACACTGATGGTGGGTCCTGGGACTGGAGTGGCTGGCACCCCTACTTGGCCAGGTGTTGCAGGTTGGCTGGCATCAGTGGAACAGCGGCAGAGGCCTGGCCATGGCTTGGTGACTGGCACCCCTGCTTAGCCAGGCATTGTAGGCTGGCTGGCATTGGTGGAGCAGCAGCAGAGGCCTGACTGGGGCTCGGTGGCTGGAACCCCTACATGGCCAGGCATTGCAGGCTGACTGGCCTTGGTATGGGACACTTGCAGAGAAGTGGAATGGCAGCCCTACCTGCCTGGAACATCGGCCCCAGAACCATGATGGTGGATCCTGGGGCTGGAGTGGCTGGTACCGTACTTGGCTGGGCATTGCAGGCTGGATGGCCTTGGTGTGGGACACTTTTTGACAAGTGGAATGACAGCCCTCCCCACCTGGAACATAGGCCACAGAACACTGATGGTGGGTCCTGGGACTGGAGTGGCTGGCACCCCTACTTGGCCAGGTGTTGCAGGTTGGCTGGCATCAGTGGAACAGCGGCAGAGGCCTGGCCATGGCTTGGTGACTGGCACCCCTGCTTAGCCAGGCATTGTAGGCTGGCTGGCATTGGTGGAGCAGCAGCAGAGGCCTGACTGGGGCTCGGTGGCTGGAACCCCTACATGGCCAGGCATTGCAGGCTGACTGGCCTTGGTATGGGACACTTGCAGAGAAGTGGAATGGCAGCCCTACCTGCCTGGAACATCGGCCCCAGAACCATGATGGTGGATCCTGGGGCTGGAGTGGCTGGTACCGTACTTGGCTGGGCATTGCAGGCTGGATGGCCTTGGTGTGGGACACTTTTTGACAAGTGGAATGACAGCCCTCCCCACCTGGAACATAGGCCACAGAACACTGATGGTGGGTCCTGGGACTGGAGTGGCTGGCACCCCTACTTGGCCAGGTGTTGCAGGTTGGCTGGCATCAGTGGAACAGCGGCAGAGGCCTGGCCATGGCTTGGTGACTGGCACCCCTGCTTAGCCAGGCATTGTAGGCTGGCTGGCATTGGTGGAGCAGCAGCAGAGGCCTGACTGGGGCTCGGTGGCTGGAACCCCTACATGGCCAGGCATTGCAGGCTGACTGGCCTTGGTATGGGACACTTGCAGAGAAGTGGAATGGCAGCCCTACCTGCCTGGAACATCGGCCCCAGAACCATGATGGTGGATCCTGGGGCTGGAGTGGCTGGTACCGTACTTGGCTGGGCATTGCAGGCTGGATGGCCTTGGTGTGGGACACTTTTTGACAAGTGGAATGACAGCCCTCCCCACCTGGAACATAGGCCACAGAACACTGATGGTGGGTCCTGGGACTGGAGTGGCTGGCACCCCTACTTGGCCAGGTGTTGCAGGTTGGCTGGCATCAGTGGAACAGCGGCAGAGGCCTGGCCATGGCTTGGTGACTGGCACCCCTGCTTAGCCAGGCATTGTAGGCTGGCTGGCATTGGTGGAGCAGCAGCAGAGGCCTGACTGGGGCTCGGTGGCTGGAACCCCTACATGGCCAGGCATTGCAGGCTGACTGGCCTTGGTATGGGACACTTGCAGAGAAGTGGAATGGCAGCCCTACCTGCCTGGAACATCGGCCCCAGAACCATGATGGTGGATCCTGGGGCTGGAGTGGCTGGTACCGTACTTGGCTGGGCATTGCAGGCTGGATGGCCTTGGTGTGGGACACTTTTTGACAAGTGGAATGACAGCCCTCCCCACCTGGAACATAGGCCACAGAACACTGATGGTGGGTCCTGGGACTGGAGTGGCTGGCACCCCTACTTGGCCAGGTGTTGCAGGTTGGCTGGCATCAGTGGAACAGCGGCAGAGGCCTGGCCATGGCTTGGTGACTGGCACCCCTGCTTAGCCAGGCATTGTAGGCTGGCTGGCATTGGTGGAGCAGCAGCAGAGGCCTGACTGGGGCTCGGTGGCTGGAACCCCTACATGGCCAGGCATTGCAGGCTGACTGGCCTTGGTATGGGACACTTGCAGAGAAGTGGAATGGCAGCCCTACCTGCCTGGAACATCGGCCCCAGAACCATGATGGTGGATCCTGGGGCTGGAGTGGCTGGTACCGTACTTGGCTGGGCATTGCAGGCTGGATGGCCTTGGTGTGGGACACTTTTTGACAAGTGGAATGACAGCCCTCCCCACCTGGAACATAGGCCACAGAACACTGATGGTGGGTCCTGGGACTGGAGTGGCTGGCACCCCTACTTGGCCAGGTGTTGCAGGTTGGCTGGCATCAGTGGAACAGCGGCAGAGGCCTGGCCATGGCTTGGTGACTGGCACCCCTGCTTAGCCAGGCATTGTAGGCTGGCTGGCATTGGTGGAGCAGCAGCAGAGGCCTGACTGGGGCTCGGTGGCTGGAACCCCTACATGGCCAGGCATTGCAGGCTGACTGGCCTTGGTATGGGACACTTGCAGAGAAGTGGAATGGCAGCCCTACCTGCCTGGAACATCGGCCCCAGAACCATGATGGTGGATCCTGGGGCTGGAGTGGCTGGTACCGTACTTGGCTGGGCATTGCAGGCTGGATGGCCTTGGTGTGGGACACTTTTTGACAAGTGGAATGACAGCCCTCCCCACCTGGAACATAGGCCACAGAACACTGATGGTGGGTCCTGGGACTGGAGTGGCTGGCACCCCTACTTGGCCAGGTGTTGCAGGTTGGCTGGCATCAGTGGAACAGCGGCAGAGGCCTGGCCATGGCTTGGTGACTGGCACCCCTGCTTAGCCAGGCATTGTAGGCTGGCTGGCATTGGTGGAGCAGCAGCAGAGGCCTGACTGGGGCTCGGTGGCTGGAACCCCTACATGGCCAGGCATTGCAGGCTGACTGGCCTTGGTATGGGACACTTGCAGAGAAGTGGAATGGCAGCCCTACCTGCCTGGAACATCGGCCCCAGAACCATGATGGTGGATCCTGGGGCTGGAGTGGCTGGTACCGTACTTGGCTGGGCATTGCAGGCTGGATGGCCTTGGTGTGGGACACTTTTTGACAAGTGGAATGACAGCCCTCCCCACCTGGAACATAGGCCACAGAACACTGATGGTGGGTCCTGGGACTGGAGTGGCTGGCACCCCTACTTGGCCAGGTGTTGCAGGTTGGCTGGCATCAGTGGAACAGCGGCAGAGGCCTGGCCATGGCTTGGTGACTGGCACCCCTGCTTAGCCAGGCATTGTAGGCTGGCTGGCATTGGTGGAGCAGCAGCAGAGGCCTGACTGGGGCTCGGTGGCTGGAACCCCTACATGGCCAGGCATTGCAGGCTGACTGGCCTTGGTATGGGACACTTGCAGAGAAGTGGAATGGCAGCCCTACCTGCCTGGAACATCGGCCCCAGAACCATGATGGTGGATCCTGGGGCTGGAGTGGCTGGTACCGTACTTGGCTGGGCATTGCAGGCTGGATGGCCTTGGTGTGGGACACTTTTTGACAAGTGGAATGACAGCCCTCCCCACCTGGAACATAGGCCACAGAACACTGATGGTGGGTCCTGGGACTGGAGTGGCTGGCACCCCTACTTGGCCAGGTGTTGCAGGTTGGCTGGCATCAGTGGAACAGCGGCAGAGGCCTGGCCATGGCTTGGTGACTGGCACCCCTGCTTAGCCAGGCATTGTAGGCTGGCTGGCATTGGTGGAGCAGCAGCAGAGGCCTGACTGGGGCTCGGTGGCTGGAACCCCTACATGGCCAGGCATTGCAGGCTGACTGGCCTTGGTATGGGACACTTGCAGAGAAGTGGAATGGCAGCCCTACCTGCCTGGAACATCGGCCCCAGAACCATGATGGTGGATCCTGGGGCTGGAGTGGCTGGTACCGTACTTGGCTGGGCATTGCAGGCTGGATGGCCTTGGTGTGGGACACTTTTTGACAAGTGGAATGACAGACCTACCTGCCTGGAACGTAGGCCGCAAAACCGTGATGGTGGGTTCTGGGGATGGAGGGGCTGGCACCCCTACTCAGCCGGGTGTTGCAGGCTGGCTGGCATCGGCGGATCAGCAGCAGAGGCCCAGCCAGGGCTCAGTGGCTGGCACCCCTACCTGACCGGGCATTCCAGAATGGCTGGCCTTGGTGTGGGACACTTGCAGATAAGTGGAACGACAGCCCTCCCCACATGGAACGTAGGCTCAAGAACCCTGATGGTGGGTCCTGGGACTGGAGTGGCTGGCACCCCTACTCAGCTGGGCATTTCAGGGTGGCTGGCATCGGTGGAGCAGTGGCAGAGACCCGGCCAGGGCTCAATGACTGGAACCCCTGCTCAGCCGGGTGTTTCAGGCTGGCTGGCATCAGTGGAGCAGCGGCAGAGACTCAGCCAGGGCTTGGTGGTTGGCACCCCTACTTGGCTGGGCATTGCAGGCTTGCATCCTACTCTCCGTACCTCAACAAGCTATTCTGTCAATTCATCAAGCCTTGCCCAGTGGTGAAAATGTTCCCACCCAGTAGCAGACATTGGATTGCTGGGGCACAGTACCCATGGCACAGCAGAGGCAGCAGAATTGGACATTGGATTGCCAGGGCACAGATCCCGTGGCACAGACAGCAGAGGCAGGATTGGCAGCAGCAGCAAGCATTGGATTGCCCAGTAGCAGAACCCGTGGCACAGATAGCAGAGGCAGCATTGGCAGCAGCAGCAGACATTGTATTGCCTGGAAGCAGAACCCATGGCACAGACAGCAAAGTCAGCAGTGGCAGCAGTGGCAGACATTGGATTTCCGGGGCACAGAACCCATGGCACAGACAGCAGAGGCAGCATTGGCAGCAGCAGCAGAGATTGGATTGACTGGGCACAGAACCGGTGGAACAGCAGAGATGGCAGCAGCAGGATTTGCCTGTGCGCAGCACCCAAGGAGCCAGGTTGGTATGATTTGCCAGGGAAGTGCTCCCATACAGCAGCAGATGGCAGCAGCAGGATTGCATGGGCACATTTGGATTTGCCAGGGCAGAGCACCCATGGACCAGCAGACAGCAGCAGCAGGATTACCAGGCCAGTGGGGCACATCACCCAGGGTTGCCAGGGTGGGCAGACAGGCACTTTGGCATGATCATTGGAAGGCAGACTGAGACAGGGTTTTATCTTGGCCACCTGGGTGTGCGGGCAGACAGGCAGCGTGGCATGAGCAGAAGGCAGACTGAGACAGGGTTTGATCTTGGCCACCTGAGCAGGCAGGCAGACAGGCAGCATGGCATGAGCATGGGAAGGCAGACTGAGGCAGGGTTTGAGCTTGGCCACCTGGACGGGCGTGCAGACAGGGAGCGTGGCATGAGCAGAAGGCAGAGTGGAGCAGGGTTTGATCTTGGTCACCTGGGAAGGCAGGCAGACAGGCAGCATGGCATGAGCATGGGAAGGTAGTAGGGATGTGCGAACAGGTTGCAGTTCAGGTTCGGCCGTTTGGTTCGGTTCGCGTGTTCGGTTCGGCGTTCGAGTCGTTCACCGAGTTCGGGTTTGGCCGTTCAGTTTGGGTGTGTTTGGTCCAATTCGGGTGTTTGGAAAAAGTATTGCGAGAGCATGTGATCACGCTGGAAACTGGAAATTGGAGTGCGTGCGGAGCTGTGTGGCAATAGAGTGTGTGCTTGGCTGGGTGGCTGTTCATTTCATGTGTTTTGGCTGTTTGTGTTTGGTTTGGCTGTGTTGTTTGGCTGGTTGGTGAGTGTTGGTGTGTGGTGAGTGACTGTGTGTTTTGGTTTGGTTGTGGTTGGCTGCTTCTTTTTTTTAAAAATGAGGAAGGCTGTTGTGCTGATTCCATGGCTGGGGGCCAATGTGGTGCTCTCGTCGTCGGAGGAGGAGGAGGTCGCTGCCCCTGGACCTTCGGTGGTGGTGGCCGTCTCCTTGGATGAGGAGCAAGCGGCGGGCACAAGAGGTGGTGCCAGGTTTCTACACTTTTTTTTTTTACTTTGAGGACAAGAAAGGCTCTATCCATTAGAGCGAGCTCTATCCGTTAGAGCGAGCCTTGCGGGTGGGTGAGTTGGTGGTGGGCATCAGTCAGGCACAAACAGTGGGCATCAGCGGGTAGCAGTGGATGTCTGCCACAGAGAGAGAGGGTACTGTAGTGGGGG